>CM029466.1:47294785-47559785 GCA_017140185.1 Eucalyptus polyanthemos subsp. polyanthemos | reverse complement strand
CATGTAGCAACCCCTTATCATTGGTTGCAAGTAGTATATCATCCACATACAGCACAAGGAAGCAAATTTTGCTCCCACTAACCTTCTGGTATATACATTGATCCATGACATTCTCTATAAAACCAAATGAAGAGATAACATCATGAAACCTTAAGTACCATTGGCAGGATGCTTGTTTCAAGCCATATATAAATTTCTTAAGCTTGCACACCAAATGCTCACCTTTACTAGAGGAGAATTCTTCAGGTTGTTTCATGTAAACCTCCTCCTCTAGTTCTCCATTGAGGAACGCCGTTTTCACATCCAACTGATGTAATTTCATATCAAAATGAGCAACCAATGCCAAAACAATACGAAGAGAATCTTTCTTAGATACGGGAGAAAAAGTCTCGCATAATCGATTCCTTCCTTTTGAGTGAATCCTTTGGCAACAAGTCTAGCTTTATATCTTTCAATGTTACCCAATGAATCTTTCTTAGTTTTGAAGACCCATTTACAACCAATAGCCTTCGCACTATCAGGTAACTCAACCAAATCCCAGACTTTGTTAGATGCCATAGAACTCATCTCTTCCTTCATGGCATTGTACCACAAATTGGATTTATCACTATCCATAGCTTGTGAAAATGTTTCAAGATCATTCTCAGCTCCAATATTGTAGTCAGACTCTTATAAATACACAATATAATCACTAGGAATAGTCGATTTCCTTGTTCTAGTAGATCTTCTCAATGTTTGATCAACATTCTCTTGAGGAGCATGTTGCTCAACTGGTTGTTCAACAGTTTCTGGTAATTGCTGAACAACTGGATCCACTAGATCAATATCAGCAGGTTGTGGAACTTCAACAATTGGTTGTTCATTAGCCGGCTGAACTGAAGGGGCATTATGAGCAACAACCAATCTTAAACTTGAGGTGGAAAGTTGAGTGTCTGAATGATCTTCCTTAGGAACATGATCCCTTGGTCGATCGCTCCCACTGATCAAGTCATTTTCAAGAAATTTAGCATTTCTTGATTCCACAATCCTAGTGGTATGAGATGGATAATAAAACCTGTATCCCTTAGACCTTTCGGCATATCCAATGAAATACCCACTTATGGTCCTTGGATCCAACTTCTTTTCTTGTGGATTATAAATTCTTACTTCAGACAGGCATCCCCAAACGCGCACATGATGCAAACTCGGTTTCCAACCCTTAAATAACTCAAAAGGTGTCCTTGGGACAGCCTTGGTGGGAACTCGGTTTAATATGTACACTGCCGTCTTAAGTGCTTCAGTCCATAAGAATTTAGGAAGTTTGGAGCTACTAAGCATACTACGCACCATGTCTAATAAGGTCTGATTTCTTCTTTCCGCTACGCCATTTTGGTCCGGAGAACCAGGTATAGTATATTGGGCAACTATCCCATACTCTTGAAGAAATCTTGCAAATGGACCAGGTGCGTGTCCATCTTCAGTGTATCTACCATAGAATTCTCTACCTCTATATGATCTCACGATCTTAATTTGCTTATTGCATTGTTTCTCTACTTCCGCCTTAAATACTTTAAAGGCATCTAATGCTTCATATTTATTATGAATCAAGTAGAGATACATATAACGTGAATAATCATCTATAAAGGAGATGAAGTATTTCTGACCACATGAGTCCATATCCGGACTACAAATATCCGTATGTATGATTTCTAATATTTTTGTATCCTCTTGGCACCTTTCTTTGACTTGTTAGTCTGTTTTCCCTTTATGCAGTCCACACAAGTATCACAATCAGTAAAATCTAATGTACCAAGTACTCCATCATTTACTAATCGCTTAATTCTTTCTATGGAGATATGTCCCAATCTCCGGTGCCACAACATAGAAGAATGTTCTTTCACAACACATCGTTTCATACCGGCTTTATCATGAAAATGCATCGCATCATAATAGGCATTGTCTTGTAAATTAATTCGAAAAAGACCATCAGACAAAAGACCACTCCCAACAATTTCAGATTTAAATGATAAACAAAAGTTTGAATTTGAAAAGTTAAAAGAGTATCCCAAAGGTATAAGTCTTGAAACTGAAATTAAGTTTCTAGAAAAACTAGGAACATAAAAGGTCTTTTCCAAATCTAAAACAAAACCACTATTGAGAACTAATCTATATGTCCCAATAGCTTCCACATGCGAACGCATCTTGTTTCCTGAATAGATGCTTTGTTCACTTCCCACTGGCTTTCGGTGGTTTTGAAAACCCTGCAAGGAATTCGAAATATGGATTGTAGATCCAGAATCAATCCACCAAGTGTTGTGACTTACATCAGTCATATTAGATTCATAACAAATATAAGAGATTGGATTACCTTTCTTCTCGAGCCAGGCCTTAAATTTGACACAATCCTTCCTTATATGCCCATTCTGTCTACAGAAGAAACACTTGGATTCTTTCTTAATGTCAGCTTGGGGAGGTATTTTACCTTTTCCCTTATGCCTGCCATAGCCCTTATTCTTTCCTTGTGTTGCCAAATGAGCACTTTCTCCCAATTCCATAACCAGTCTTTCTTGCTCTTGAACACACATGGTCATGAGTTCATTAATAGACCATTTATTCTTATGTGTGTTATAAGAGATCTTGAAAGGTGCATACTGATGTGAGAGAGTGTTCAGAATATAATACACAAGGAATGATTCAGATATCTCAACCTCAAGGTTCTTAAGCTGAGCCGCAATGTTCCTCATTTGCATGATGTGCTCACGCACACCTCTAACACTAGTGAGCTTCAATGATGAAAACTTCATAATCAGGGTCATGGCATGCACCTTCTCAGAACTTTCAAACTGCGCATCTATAGCCTCCAATAAAGCCTTAGCATTGCTATGCTGAGCAACTGAATCATGAATACTTGGAGATATCTTAGCTCTTATAAACATGGCACAAACGCGGTTGGACCGCTCCCATTGGTTATAAAGAGCTATCTCAGCTGGAGTGCTCGAATCAGTAGGAGCAGGTGGTTCGTCTTTCCTTATAGCATAGTCAATGTCCATCCACCCCAATTGAAGAAGAACTGACTCCTTCCAAATTTTATAGTTCTCACCATTCAGTACGGGAACATCAAACTTAAATTCAGAGAAATTCACAGGTTGCGAAACTGCATATCAAATAATCATGCTTATGTCACAAAATTTGAGGCAAATATAAATAAATCATGTTTTACCAATGTAAACATGTCACAATATGAATCACATAACATAAAAACTACATGTGGGCTAAGTTTTTAATTTAAATAGATTCATAATCACATCATGAAGAAACTACCATATTATATGCATTTTCTTAATCCCTGTGGGTAAATTAAGAAAAATAATATGATATTTCATCCTAATTAATCATATTAATATAATGAAAATTCCTGTGGGATAAAATTCATCATATTAATATAATTAATTACAATCAATGTCCATTTCTAAATATGATCCAGAGGCCTTTAATATATAATTTAATTAATTAAAGATGCTGTGGCCACTCCCTAATTAATTAAATATATGGACCATTGGACATTTAATTTCATGCATAAAATATTCATAAAAATGCATGAAATGACATAATAAATAAATACATCAAGGGCAGAACAGTAAATAAATAAATTGGCCAAGGGCAAGATTGCAAAAATTTAAAAATTTGGGGCAAAAAGGTAAAAAGGAGTTGCGGGTGAAGACGAAGACGCGTGCCGAGCACGTGTGCGTTCAGCGCACAGGTGCGTGCTCGGCACGTGCAAGAACCACGCGGGCACGTGCCCCGCACGCGCACCGTTCAGCGCGTAGGCGCGTGCAGGGCACGCGCGCGGTTCAGCCTGGCAACTGCTGCGCACGTGGATCCCACGCGCGCAACGGTTGCCGCGCGCGTGAGAGCGCGTGGCGCGTGGAATCCACGCGCCTGCAACCGCAGCGTGCACGTGGGCCCACGCGCCTTCTTCCTCGCGCGAACAGAAGCCTTTCCGTCGGTTTTTTCACCATTTTCAGCCACCATTTCTTCTTCGTTTCTTCTCCGGCAGCCCATCTTAGACTGAGATAAATAATGGGTTTTGAAGAGCATGCCGGCACGACCACATGGATCCAAGATTCGGCGAAAATGAGCAAAAATTGGCCCCAAAATCAAACGAAAAACTCCACAAACGCAAATCCTCAACCACCACGACTTCCGCCGCCCGATTAGCCTCCGGCAAACTCCGATATACCGGAAAAACTCATGGCTAATGTTCCTTATGGCGGTGCGACCGTGCGGGTCCGAAATCAAGGGGTGGGTAGTGCGGATTTTGCCTGGAATCGTTGAGTTTCTCTCTCAGCCTCAAAATCCGAGTTACTGTTCATGTTAAAATAAGCCCGAAAATACACCGAAAAAACACAAAAATACAACAAAACAAGGCAGAGGCACTAGATTTGCTCTGATACCAAATGTAAGACATAAATAATTCATATGCGGAAGCCAAGATCGTTTATAGACAAACCTCCAGCCATTGTTTGCATTCACGTTCGTCGAATCTTCTGAAAAATCAAGGAAGCAATAGGCGCACTCTACTAACCAAATTTCCTCACGTACTGATGGTGTATTTTGAATGTGAGGATTTTGTGTTAGACCTTGATCGCCCGTCAGAAATGAACGTACGTTCCTTATATATCGTCTCCCATCAAGACGAGCGGTTGTCACGAAAGGGTATGAAGCATGTCGAATAGTCGCAACAATTGAGTCTAAATGTGGGATCACAAAAGAAAATAAATAACATTATTGTCTATCGTTGGCCTCTATGGTAGAATCAGCCAGGGGCATTTTGGAAAGGAAACAAAGTACCTAATCGCATGGACTATTAAAGCTTGACTTTTAATGCCACCAAATTTGTATTAGAGATAATCCTAACATATTTTGTATCTCCTTTACAATCAAATTGCTGAAAAGACTAGTGATAGTCACGTGAAGCATATGCGTGCTGAAAAGAAAAGAAGGTTCCCACTTAACTGATGCCATCCACTGGGCATGAGGCTTAATGATAAAGAATTTTTCTCTTTTTTAGTGTTAAAGAAATTGAATGGGATGAGAATGAATAGTTTGGAGTTCCACTTTTATGCTTGCAAAGAGATGGAATAAAAATTCAAAAAAGAAGAGTTAAAGCAAGACAAATTGAAAGCTTTATTTAATTAAAGGGCTTAAGGCCCTGTCCGCCCAAGCTGGGCCCAGAAAGCCCGGCCCATGGGAATAGGGGCCCGTGGAGAGAATGGGGTATAAAAGGGAGAGAGAGAGAGAGAGAAGACGTTGGTTGAAAATCATAATTCACGTACGTCTTTTTCTCTCCCGCGTGTTTTCTCTCTCAAAAGGAACAGTAGGCATACGGCTTTCAATTCTTCCCTTTCAAGGCTTCATCGGATCAAATTCGACTGGATTTTCTTCCTCCATTGGCGTCGGTGTCTAATCTGTGGATTAAAAGGTACGCTCGACTCTGTGGTGTGCTTTAGGATCGGTGATACGTGTCGTTTTCTTGGGCTTCACTTCCACATTGATTTAGGGGTTCGATTCGGTATCGAATCCCGTTTGTCGGGAATCCGTTATTCCCAACATTGGTATCAGAGCCCTGTTTCACGTTTTCCCGATCAATTCTGATGTTTTTGATTGATTTTTTCGCGAAATCCCTTCGGCCGTACGGAACCGGGCGAAAATCCCGACACCCGAGACTTCTTCGGCCATTTTCATGAGTTTTAGAATGTCAAAAACAAATTCTGAAAGCACTGGGAGAAAGGCGACGTCGAGACGAGTCTGGAGATATCTCGAGCGCGGCCGGGCGACGCTGCACGCGCCTACACGCGCGGCCGGAAGGCGCTGCGCGTGGGCGCGACGCGCCGGAAGCGCTCGATCGCCGTGCGAGTGCGGCACACGCGCCCGGTCGGCGACCGGCGCGTGCGCGCCGCCGGCGGCCGGGCCGGCACGCGCCGGTCCACGGACCGACGCGTGCTGACGTCAGCATGACGTCACCCAACGGTCAGTAACCGCTGGGCTGACGACATCGATGATGTCAGCGATGACGTCGGTTGGCCGGGCGGAGACCCGACCCGCGAACCGACTCGACCCGACCCGCTGACGATGGCACGCGCGTGGCACGTGCTGCTGATGTCTGCGTGACATCAACCCGCGCACGCGCGCGGCACGTGCAGCCGGTCCGCCCGAACGGTCCGACGACCGACGAGCGTTGACCGGCGACGAGCGTTGACCGTTGACTTGACCGTTGACCGTTGACCAACCGTTGACCGTTGACTTTGACCGTTGACCCAAAAAAAAAAAAAAAGGATGTGTTTCTTTTTCAATTAAGTCTATGTGGATTATATGTAATCCCTTATTTGTTCTGCATTTGTTGCAGGAACAATGCCTCCCCTGAGGTTGCGCACACCTATTCGCGCAGTGACCGATGAACAAAAGGAAAGGCTGTCTAAGTTGATAGCTGAGCTGACTGATCATCGATGGGAGAGTGGTGACTTAATTGATCACGTCCTTGAAGTCAACGGGAAAATTCAACAGGTCATATGGAATGGTCGTCCTATGTCACAGTCAGAGATGGTGCGATTTTTCATAAGCACTCTTCCACCTGAATGGCAAGATGTGTTGAATCGCATATGGGATGTCAACGGAGCTGCTTCCTATAAGAAAATTATGATAGATATTGTAAATGAATATTACTGTATTGTTACAAGGGAAAAGATCAAGAAATTGAACAAAAGAGGATCTTTCCCAGTTCGTGTGCTGACTATGTGTTAGTTGTGTTGGCTGATATGTATTAAGTGTGCTTTGTGGACATATAATGTATTGTTTACTACCCGATTGTTATTGATGTGACAACTGATATGTTAGTTGTATTGATTGAAAGCATTATTGTTTTATTGGAATTCAATTATCTGTTGCTTTCTGTTATTGCTGGTTGCTGTGGGTAATTAGCTGTGGGTAGTTTTAGAAGTTTTTTGTAGCTTCATAGAATTAATTTTGCATATGACAATCATATTAATGATAGTTTTAAGTTAGGATTTTTGGAGGATGATTGGAAACAAAGTGACCTTTTGATTCTAAAGCCTTACTTGAAATTATTCATTAATATGATGGGTCTATGTAAATAGGGATGCATAAATGATAGGCATTAATAATTCGTGCATATTTGTCTGATTTGTTCAGATCAATGGCTTCAGCCACAAAGAGCATAGTTGCCGAGCTGAACAAAGGTGAAAAGCTCAATGGAGACAACTATGAGATTTGGCAAATGAAAATCCAAGATATGTCTTTGGAAGAGCAAGAAGCACTTGAGGCTCTTGTCATAACCATGGAAGAACTCCGAAGAGGGAACCACCGCACAAAGACAAAAGAAACAAAGAAGCTTTCTTAGCGTGGAAAAGAATGAACTCTCTAGCTCGCATCACGTTGTTGAGCAGCATGGAAAATGACGTCATGCTAGAGTTTCGGCGTTTTGATAATGCCAAGGAATTGTGGGAGGCATTGGCAGCTAGATATGGTCATACTTCGGTGACTAGATCGAGGCGGCTCACTATCGGGTTTGACTCTTATAAGAAGCCTCATGGTCGACCATGAAGCAACATCTTAGAAAGATGTCAAACATGATAACGAGCCGAAAGATGCTGGCCATGTCCTCACGAGATGAGCAGCAAGTGCAAGCGATGATTCGTTCCTTGCCTCGAGTTGGGAGCATATGAAGGTGCACTGACTCATAATGAAAACATCAAAACCTTTGAGGATGCGATGCGTCATCTTGAGCTGGAAGAGGACCGCCTGTTGGCGGCTAAGCCGGATGCTGAACTCTATTATGCTGGTTCTAGCTCAAATGGAGCTTCGAGCTCCAAGCGCAAGCGCCCTAACTGGTTTGATAAGGGGAAAGGCAAGGAAGAAGCAAGTCCTTCAGGGAAGAAACCCAAATTCAACCAACATGGAAGAGGGAAGCGTCCTCACATGAAAAAGCTTGCAAGGGTGAAATGCTACAACTGTGACAAGAAGGGTCACTATGCTCGCGACTGTCGTGAGCCAAAGAAGGTATGCACCCCTTGCACTTTTCAGAACTTTGCTTATGTGTCGAGTTCTGTGTTCCTAACTGAGTCTAATCCTTTGTGGACTGTGGATTCAGGAGCGACAGACCATGTAGCGAAGGATAGAGGATCCTTCGTGGAATTCCGACGAGTACCAACTGGAACTAAGTGGATCTATGTGGGAAACAACTCCGAGTGAAGTGAAAGGAATTGGCACATGCCAACTAATATGCGTGGTGGACGCACTTTGTTCCTTCATGATGTGTTGTATGCTCCGGAGATTCGTCGGAATTTAGTGTCTGTATTAATGTTGGTTAAATTAGGTTTTAATATGAACTTCTGTAGTAGAGGTGTGAATTTGTTTTTGGAGACAAATTACTATGGTTGTGGCTATTTTCTAGATGGTTTTATTGTATTAGATATTGATTATGTTAATGCTAATGTTTGTTATTCCCTTATCACATCTTCTACTACCTATGATAATGATGTGAATGTGTGGCATGCTAGACTTGGTCACATTGGCCAACAACGTATGAATAGACTAGCCAAAGAGGGCTTGTTGGGTAACATTGAAAAAGTCGATTTACCCATATGTAAGCATTGCCTAGAAGGAAAAACAACACGAAAACCATTTGGGAAAGGGAAAATAGCTTAATTTCCTTTGCATTTAATCCATTCTGATGTCTGTGGTCCAATGAATGTGAGAGGAAGGCATGGGGCTGTTTATTTCATCACCTTTATTGATGATTATACTCGATACGGATATGTCTATTTGATTTCTCATAAATCTGAAGCGATAAGTTGTTTCAAAAGGTTTATGAACCTTGTAGAGAATCAATTGGATAAGAAAATAAAAGTATTGAGATCCGATCGGGGTCGAGAATATTTATCTGATGAGTTCAGAAAATTATGTGATGAAAAAGGAATAGAAAGACAGTTGTCTATTCCGTACACTCCTCAACAAAATGGTGTTGCGGAAAGAAGAAACAGAACCCTACTGGAAATGGTTAGGTCCATGATGGCGCATGCTAACTTGCCTATCACCTTTTGGAGTGATGCATTGTTAACTGCTGCGTATATACTTAACCGGGTGCCTTCCAAATCAGTTACTTCCACCCCATATGAGTTATGGACAGGTAGAAAACCGGACTTAAGTTTTCTTAAGCCATGGGGTTGTGCTGCCTACACACATGAGTCCTCTCACAAATTTGGGAAATTAGGTCCCAGAGGAAAGAAGAGTATTTTCATAAGATACTCGAAACACTCAAAAGGGTATGTGTTCATTGGTGAGCAGGAAAGTGGGAGTGTAACTGAATATGAATCACGAGATGTCACATTCTTAGAGGATGAGTTTCCTAAGAAGGGCGAAATAGGGGAAGATCACTCCCTATTTGAGACTTTGGATCAAGATAATGATATTGGTGGAGTTCATCCAAGTGGGAGCGTAATAGGGAATGATGTGCAAAGTGTACAATCTCCCGTAAGGCGAACAAGTCGCCAAAGTATTCCCCGTCGACGTTTTGACATTGAAGGGGAAACTTTTATGGTTGCTCCACAAGATGAGGATGAGCCAAGAAATATCAATGAGGCTCTGAAGTGCCCTAGTAAAGAAAAATGGATTCGTGCAATGGAAGAGGAAATGGAGTCAATGGAATCAAACCAAGTCTGGGAACTGGTTGATCTTCCAAAAGGACGCAGAGCTATTGGGAACAAATGGGTTCTCAAAATAAAGCGAAAGGCTGATGGCTCGATAGAAAGGCATAAGGCTCGCCTTGTGGCGAAAGGGTATAATCAACAGGAAGGAATTGATTATGAAGATACATTTTCTCCTGTAGTGAGATTTACCTCAATTCGCATTATTCTGGCAATAGTAGCTAGTCTGGATCTTGAGTTACATCAAATGGATGTAAAGACTGCTTTCCTCAATGGAGAATTAGAGGAAGAAATATATATGGAACAACCTACTGGTTTCATAGTGAAAGGCCAAGAAGAAAAAGTATGTCGACTTTTGAGGTCGATATATGGTCTTAAGCAGTCATCAAGACAATGGTATATACGTTTTCATAATGCCATAGTGGCATATGATTTTACAATGATTGATGAGGATCATTGTGTATATATCAAAAGATCCAAGGATCATTTTGTGATCATATCATTATATGTTGATGATATACTAATTGCCGGAAGCAATATGGAGTTGGTTAATACTGTCAAGAGATGGTTGTCTTCTAACTTTGAGATGAAGGATATGGGTGAAGCTGCATACATTCTTGGAGTTAAGATTTTGAGAGATCGTTCGAAGAGATCGTTGTCTCTTTCGCAAGAAACCTATATAAATAAGGTTCTTGAACGATTTCGTATGCAAGACTGTAAACCCATATACACTCCTATTGCAAAAGGTGAAGGATTGAGCCATAGATCTGTGTCCGGGGACTCCACAAGAGAAGGAACAGATGAAACATGTTCCTTATGCTAGTGCTGTTGGAAGCTTGATGTACGCTATGATGTGTACAAGACCCGACATATGTTTTGTGGTTGGAATGGTGAGTAGATACCAATCCAACCCGGTCCAAACACCGGAAATCCGTGAAGAGAATACGAGGTATCGAAGGGAACTGCTGATTTCAAGTTGAATTATCAAGGAAAGGATCTGCGACTTGAAGGCTATTCGAATGCTGATTGGGGAGGAGATTTAGATGAAAGAAAATCTACCTCGGGTTTTGCTTTCTTCATCAACAATGGCGCCATATCATGGAGCAAGAAGAAGCAAACGTGCATAGCCTTGTCCACGATGGAAGCTGAGTTCGTGGCGTTATCGCGCGGTACAAGAAGCAGTTTGGCTTAAGAGATTTTTGGATCATTTAGGTGTTATTGAGAAAGCTGCAAATCCATTGTTGGTTAACTGTGATAGCCAAGCAGCTATAGCGTACACCAAAGATCCAAAGTATCATGGCAAGACCAAACATATAGATACCAAGTATAACTTTGTAAAAGATATGGTTGCACGAAAGGATGTGAACTTGCAGTACATATCTACGCATAGAATAGTAGCAGATCCTATGACAAAGCCAATATCTAGAGATGTGTTTTGTGGTCATGTAAAATCTCTAGGATTGCGTAGAGTCGATGTACTTGAATTGTAATTTCCCGAATTGTTCACATTTATGAAATTTTGTTTTTTCATTGATTAATGCCTATGAATCTTAGTATAATCTTTATGCATCTTAATGCTCAGTGCATTATTTTAAGTTGAGAAGTATGTCGGACAGATATAAGATTAGCCCACTCACACGGGTAATCGCCTCTGTTTACTATGTGATAAATAGAGATGAGACTGTTTTTTAAGCTTATTATCTAGGTGATAATCGAGAGCGCAAGCTTAAAATACGTATGTCGCCTTAACTGAGTGTTAAGATGAGGACATAATACTAAAGATGTCTGAAAGTAAAATACCCCACACATTTTACTTTATCTGTCTAAGATACCAGATGTGAGTTCTGATAAATTTTGTGAATAAGTAGATAGGTGAACTCAAGTTAGACATTGGGTATGTCTGAACTATCATCTGTACGGTATTGAAAGGTGTAGACATACGCTCCATGGGAAAGGAGTTAATACCGTAATACGTATTTCATACTACGTATGCATGAGACGACCAATAAGAGTGGCAAAAAGTTTGATCTTAACTTTTATGACGTGTGAGACTCTTGAGGAAAAGAGTTCCTCAATTTTGAAGTCCCCTCAGGACTCTTACTTATTCTCAAGATTTGTATTTAGTGTTTGCTATCTTAGTGTGTTGCCAATGGTCATGAGATGATTCGATCTAATGGGGCATTTCAGGAAAAGCAAGCTGGACTGAAATTGAGAGTGTGAAGGAAAGAGGAAGATCGATTTTAGAGAATCACATTGTGGTTTTGTATTCACTGGTCGACCAATTATGACTGTCTTTGTGATAATTATAATTGTGAATATAATATATATATCATGTTTAAAAGAGATCAAGGAAGATATAAATGTGATCGATCGATCTAGGGTACTGCATACTAAATCTACTCGGAGTATGACGCCCATTATGAGCTGCTATATATTCCTAACAGATGTATAGTAACGAGCTCTCAAAGTATGCTGGTCGCACGGATTATTCACCAGTATGAATGTTGAAGAGAGGTAAAGAGAATCCTGTTCGGCCCACCTTGTGCGAGTGGGAGATGAAAGCTTTATTTAATTAAAGGGCTTAAGGCCCCGTCCGCCTGCCGGGCCTGAAAGCCCGGCCCATGGGAATAGGGGCCCGTGGAGAGAATGGGGTATAAAAGGGAGAGAGAGAGAGAGAGAAGACGTTGGTTGAAAATCATAATTCACGTACGTCTTTTTCTCTCCCGCGTGTTTTCTCTCTCAAAAGGAACAGTAGGCATACGGCTTTCAATTCTTCCCTTTCAAGGCTTCATCGGATCAAATTCGACTGGATTTTCTTCCTCCATTGGCGTCGGTGTCTAATCTGTGGATTAAAAGGTACGCTCGACTCTGTGGTGTGCTTTAGGATCGGTGATACGTGTCGTTTTCTTGGGCTTCACTTCCGCATTGATTTAGGGGTTCGATTCGGTATCGAATCCCGTTTTCGGGAATCCGTTATTCCCAACACAAATAAAAGAAAATCCTACTCCCTTGAAAGCTCAACTTTCAATGCCAAATTTGTTATTAGAGATAATCATGACGATCCTCATTTCCTTATAGGATAAAGTGCAATGATGCGGAAAATCTCCAGACTAACTGTGATTATATCTATTAATTATTCAAAACCATTTAGGAGGAAAACGTCCTCGTCCGTCAACAAATGCGAAAAAAAAGGGCCACAAACTGACAAAGCAACGGAAGATGAGATATTAAGAATATCTCCTAATTATTATTTAAAGAATGATTAACTATTTCAACCCAATTTAGGAAGAAACAGGTGTCCTCGGTCGTCAACGATTACGAACTGAGAGGACCATAAAATGACAAAGCAAAACGTGTAACACGCACATACAAGTTGGTTAAAAAGCTGAGGAAAGGTCTTCCTCCGGTGGGATCAATGAATTGAACCGTGAGGTGATAGGGACCCTTCAAACTTGACTTATAATGCCACACAAGTCTTTTGTTAGGGATAGTTAGGATCCAAGGAGATAAGAAAAATCTATCCTAATCATCTCCAACAATATTAATTAATCATGCAACCCCATTTTGGTGGGAACATGTGTGTCCTTATCCGTTGACTAATGCGGACCAAAATATAATTTTGAATGAGGTTGAATTAATTATTGTACTTGGCGTTTGTAAAGGAATTTCTAATTAAGTCTTTCAATACTCGTCGTCATTGTGAATGTCATCATATTTTTTAATATTCTATTTAGGATTTGGGCAAGGGTGTTGGGCCCTCGCCTACACCCTCGCTGGCTAGAAACGTTTAAAAAAAAAAAGAAAAAAAAAAGAAAACTAGTAATGACAAATAAAAAAAATATTGAAATAATACTAAAAATTGTTCACAACAACACTATCCATGTCACGTAAGATGAACGACATCCACAACAGCGATTTTTAGCCAAAATTGGCCAAATGGAGTCAATTGACAAAATGTAATAGGATTTAGAACTCAGTTGGTGCAATTAAGAGATTTATGACTAAATTGACAAAATTTCAATAGGTTTATAATTTTATGTTTAATTTTTCTATTCGGCTACACGTAACTTAATTGAAAGTATATTGATCATAGAGAGTTAAACTTCCATTTTATAAGACCAAAAACCTTATATTGTGTCTGAAATGAGAGTCATATTAGGACCATTAATGCAATGTATAGCTCAAATGAAATGTTGTAAAATTCTTCTACAATGATTTCATGAAGCAACAAATGGTATAAAACGAAGTGAAAATATATTACTAAAGCATTTTCATGTGCATTTAGAAATAAAATTTAGAGTCTATGGATATATTTAATTTTGTATATTTTAAAATAGACATGCACCAAAATAATTGGTGAACTTTGAAACATGGAACTTATCTTTTATATTTAGGTTTTCCTTTAAAAAAAATATATCTGATTTTATTGTTCCACCTGTGATTTTTGCAGTTTCCTTCGCAAATTTGTTGGTAGAGATAATCCTAACATATTTTGTGTCACCTTTACAAGAACACGTGAAGACAAAGTTAGGTGGATAATTTGCCTTTGGAAAAGGAAACAAAGTACCTACTCGCATGGACTCTTAAAGCTTGACTTTACAATTAAATTATTGAAAAGACTAGTGATAGTCGCGTGAAGCATACACATGTTGAAAAGGAAACAACGTATCCACTCAACTAACCCCATCTATGGGGGCACGAGGTTTCTTTTATCTTTTTCTTTTATTAGTTATATTTTAATTATTAATTCACTTTCAAATTTTTACCCTATCTCTTTATAAAACATGATAATTGAACCTCCTACCTAAAATCAAATGTAGGAATCGAACTTCCTATCTCTCCCTTTCTATAGGAGAATGATAGTTACTGAAGCAAACCCTAGTAATTTCTGACTTGAGACTCAATGGTAAAGAAATCAAGTGGGGGTGGGAACGTCTAGTTTTGGGTTTGACTTATATGCTTTGCAAAGAGATGGAGTAAAAATTTGAGAAAAAAGATTTAAAGTAAGACAAATAAACCTTACCAAAAAAAGAAAAAAGTAAGACAAATAAAAGAAAATCCTAATCCCTTAAAAGCTGGACTTTTGATGCTAAATTTGTTATTAGAGATAATCATGACGGTCCTCATTTCCTCATAGTATGAAGAACAATGATGCTGATGCAGAACTCCGGACTGCCTGTAATTACATTAATTAACCATTCAAAACCATTTAGGAGGAAAAAGATCCTTGTCTGTCAACATATGCGGAAAAAAAGGGGCACAAAATGACAAAGCAACACAAGAGGAGATATTGACAAAATCTCCTAATTATCATTAACAGAACGATTAACTGTTCAACCCCATTTAGGTAGGAAACATATGCCCTTTTTTTTTTTCGGAAACATATGTCCTTGGCCGTCACCGATTACGAACAAAAAGGGCCATAAAGCGACAAAGCTAAACGTGTAGCACACACATACGAAAACGTGCTTAATAAGCTGAGGAAAGTTCTCCCCCCGTTTGGATCACTGAAATGAAGCATTAGAGACAATTGGGATCCATGGAGATATAAAGAATCTATACTAATGCCACAAATATTTCAAGCTTGACTTTTAATGCCACAAATATTTCATTAGAGACAATTGGGATCCATGGAGATATAAAGAATCTATACTAATCATCTCCAACAATATTTATTTATCATTCAACCCATTTAGGAGGGACCATGCGTGTCCTTATCTATCAAGTAACACGGGCGAAAATATCTTTGGAATAAGGTTGAATTAATTATTTTATTGGGCATTTGAAAAGGATTGTCTAGTGGACCCAAGAATATGAAACTTAGTTATGGCCCTCGTCGAGTAGGCAAGAGCGTTGAGACCCTTGCCTAGCCCAAGCAAGGATTGCTAGCCCTCTTCGACTAGAGTTGTCAAAAAAAAAACAAAAAAAAACAAAGAAAGGATTATGAAAAATTGCTGCCCATACCATGTAAGACGATTAGTATTCACGGCAATTCCAATCAAAATTGTGTGATTGAGTCAATTGGCAAAATGTCAAAAGGCTTAGGATTTCATTGGCATAGATAAAAATTTTAGGATTGAATTGACAAAAGTTTAATAAATTTGTCACTTTTTTGATAGTTTTCCTATTTGACTACATGTAAATCAAAAGTATACTCACTATAGAGAGTTAAACTTCCATTTTATAAGACCGAAAACTTTATATTATGTCTAAAACAAGGGTCACACCATTATGACCATTAATGTAATGTATAGCTCAAATGAAACGTAAAATTTTTCCATGATTGATTAGATTTCATGAAACAGTGACTGGTATAAAACCAAAGTGAAAGTAAATTAGTAAAGCAATTTCATGCGCATTTAGAAATAAAATTTAGGGTCTACCAAATACACCAAAGTAATTGGTGAACTTTGAAAGATGGAATTTAGCTTATATATCTAGATTTTCCTTAGAAAGAAAAATATTCGATTATATTGTTCCACATGTGATTTTTCCAGGTTCCCTTGCAAATCCAACTTGGAAAAGGTGGACCCTTGAGAAGAAAACTCCATTTTGAGGGGACTGAATTGTATAAAGTCGCCATTTTACTATCGATTTCTTATCCAAAATGACGGGGCTCGTATCGACATAGAAATGTTGGCAGCACGTCTTATCCATGGATAAGAGTGCTGACGAGTAATTCTACAAAAGTGCTGGCAAGTAATTGGAAAAAAAAGAGTCGAGGGCCGTGATGAAGAAGTGAAGGAAAGCAATCATGCTTTCAGGCACGGAATAATAGACTTTGAGGTGAAGGGGGAAGGCAAGCGATGAATAAGTGTTGAGGTACACTCGTCAAAATGATGTTTTAGTAGAAAAGAAAAATAAATTAAAAAATCAAATTTTCAAAGTAAAAAATTATTAGAAGGAGTGTACGGAGAAGAATTAAATCAAAATTTTCATACCAAACGACATAAATATTTTCTAATTTATTTTTAGATTTCAGGTAAAAACTAAAAAATATTATTTTTTCCCTAAAAAATGATTTCTAAGAAAACAATTCCTACAAAACAAACAAAGTTTCAATTTTTTAGAAAAAATTAAAAAAAAAAATTCCACTAAATTCGTATAGCATGAAACTATTTAATAATATATTTTAAAAAATATAAAAACAAGATTTCCTGAATTTGGTTGAATGGATTGAGTCGGGTAAGGTATGCATTGAAAAATTTGCATTATGATAAATATGTCATAAATGGGTTAAATGATTCAATTTAAGTGGGACTATTTATAACTCAATCCTGACTTGATTTAACCCACCAGACAATTCTATGAACACAATATGATATATGATTGATGGCCAATCAAAGAAAATGATTAATGACTTGACTTGCTTCTATATCGTCCTCCATCGTCCTCCCTTTCCCTAATCTACAATAATAAATGATGACGTGGTAGTCTGGTAGAGAAGAGAGAGAAGGTCCCGGCAGTGGAGACGGCAGCATCTGTGCCAACGGGGACGAAGAGGGTGCGGAGATGGGAAGCATCGAGGATGTTGATGGCGGAGAGGATGGAGGCCCAGTGGCCAAAGTCGTCGGAGCCAAGAAAGGCATCGAGGATGTCGCTGACCTGCTGAAGACAGATTTTGGGACAAGGAGAGCAGGAAGAAGAGAGAGAGAGAGAGAGAGAGAGCGCGAGGGGGATGAAAATGAAATCTGACGTGGGGCGATTCGTGTACACGTGGCAATTAATGGGTGGCTACAAGTACATCTGACGTGGTATGTCTCAAGTACCCAGTATTTTCTCAGTGGATGGACCCACATCTGTGTATAAAATGCTTCCGTCTCGTGTGGGAGGACATATTCTCAGGCTCACCTCCTCCTCCTCCTCTCTCTCTCTCTCTCTCTCTCAACCCCAGACAAAATTCTTCTGTAGAAGGAGAGGAGACAGTACTGCTACCTCAGAAAAATCAGCAAATTTTTCCAGCAAATTGAGACAACACGCATGACCGTCGGCGAGATGAGCTTTTCCCTCACGAGCATTGCAGGTCCAGCCTCTGCGTCAAAGGCGTTGTTTTCCAGCCAACCAACAGAGAATAAGCAGCCAAAATAATGCGTCGATTGTGTGATTCAAGTGTCTGTATTGATTTCTTCTCTATGTATGTCGATTCATCGTTGTAACGGTGCTTTTAGCAAATTCATATCGATTGTAAGTTTTGATAGATTGAAAAAGAAAATATGTGTCAAAAGTTTCGCCTATCTGAAAGTTTCAGGTGGATAATGGATCTAATCTTTCAAGATGAAGTCAATTTTAGGTAATTTGTTTTAAATTATACATAAGTACAACCCAAATCTGTATATTACTGAGTTCGTAGTAACTTAGAATACTATAAGGTATTAATCTCCGAACTTGTGCCTTTTTGCCATTCAAGTCCTTGTACTTGCACCGCTTTACTCATCGAGTCCCTCCAACTTAAAGAGCCCAGCAAAGAAAAAACAAATCACCACACCAGACTAAAAGCCATAAAGGCTGCACTCTAACCTCGTTCAAAACAAACACTACCGTCCAAGAAAATTTATCAAAGAGGTTCTAAATTTATTATAACTATGTCAATTCAGTATTAAATATTTTTTTTTTTTGTTAATCGAGTTTTAAACATTTTATATTTAAACAAATTAAAAATTAAAGGATCCATTGAAAAAAAGGGAAAATTTCAAATAAAGGCTTGAAGTGCTATTATTTTTTCAAATAAGGGTCCGAAGTGAACTTTGTTTCAAATAAAAGTCTTAAATTGCCATATAATTTCAAATAAGAGCATGAAGTAGCCAAACCATCTCAAATAAAGACCTTTGGCCAGCCGATGACTATTCTGATCATCGGAGAAATGATATTTTGATAAAAAAAATTGTCACTATATTTTTTCTTTTCATTTTTTTTCTCTTCCC
Organism: Eucalyptus polyanthemos subsp. polyanthemos; assembly: GCA_017140185.1. Taxonomy (NCBI): domain Eukaryota; kingdom Viridiplantae; phylum Streptophyta; class Magnoliopsida; order Myrtales; family Myrtaceae; genus Eucalyptus; species Eucalyptus polyanthemos. The sequence goes on along the minus strand of CM029466.1, from coordinate 47,541,163 downwards.
TTCCCCATCCATCGCCATCGATGGCCAGTGGAGGTCACCCATCTCAGACAAGGGTGGCCCTTGCCAACCCAAGCACCCTTGCCAACCCAGGCGCCCTTGCCAAGGTCAAGTGAGGGTTGCCTTGCCTAGGTTGGGTAGGACGAGGATGATCCTTGCCAAATCTGGGGAGGGCAACCCTCGCTTGACACCGACGAGGCCAACCCTTGCCTGCCTTGCCAGCCCAAGGGAGGGTGGCCCTCACCAAAGGCCGCGAGGGCCAATCTCGTAGCTTTTGTTGAGGGGTTGCTGCCCACAATGAAAAAACAGAAAAGAAATAATAATAATAATAATAATAATAATAATAATAATAATAATAATAATAATAATAATAATAAAATTGTAATATTATCCACGTAAGCAGTCAAGCTCAACAATGATCACAGCCAAGAACTTTTGGAAGTTGACGAATGGTCTTTTTCATTTTGGCCTATAGTGCTGATGAGATTGTAGAAGTATTCCTTCTTAAATTAATCCGAGATCAGATGTCGGAATCGCCAAATGGTCGTTTCACCAGGGCGATCAATCAAGTTCAGTTCTTCTGTGCAGCGAACAGAGCACGTGCCTGGATAAAGATGACCAAGGATTTCATGACGATTGTCGGATTGTTATCCAGCGAGTTCGCATCATCCTGGCCTCCTGCTAGAGCAGGCCCGCCAGACGATGAAAGGGCATCATCTTCATCGTCCGGCAAGAGGAATAGAGAAAATACGAGGCGAAGGGTCGAGTTCAATGTCGGGGGCCTTGATGAATATGTAAAAGGGGCTTATGGCCTGGTTGATCCTCGATGAGAACTCCAATCGGGTGATCTCGGGGGTTGTCCAACACGCCTGTGCCGAGATCGCACACTGGTGAGAAGTGTCTTCAGCGGGCTCTAGATCAAGCATCACTTTGACTGTCGAGATGCAACAGACTAAGGACAATTTTCTGTCCTCGCAAGTCATGAACCTAAATAAGCTTTAGGTTTCAGATAGGTTCGATACCGTGTTTTAGCTGAAGTAGAGAAAAAACAAAGAAAAAGGTATCACTATAAAATTAGCAAACTACACCCCACAAGAAGTTTCTAGTACATTGATTTATGTAATTGTCTAATTCGAGCATCTAAACGAAAGTTGATAAGTTTAGTTATGTACCGGACAAAAAAAATATTCGCAGGGAAAATTAAGTTTTGTATAATTGCAATCATCTTGCTATAAAGGTTTCTTGTCATTATTAGGTAAGATCATGCCTTGTGCAATGGAGAGATATTTTCAGTCACATATTTTTAGAGTATTAAAAATAAGTTGAGTGACATGTTTATCCAATTCTTTTTGGACAGACAACGAGCGAGAGGCAAGGAGTCCATGCAACACTCGTGGATGATCTTAATTTGTGAATATCTGCACTTTTACCAGTGCAGATGTGTTTGGCGACCCCAGAAAGTACTCCCGCAATGATTCATCACAATTGCAACTACCGATGCTAAATGAGTATTGAACAGCGGCGATTTTATAGAATTCGTAGTAAAGAACGGAAGTGCCATCATTCTCCTACAAAACGATCCTAACAAACGCTTTGCCGGTTGTTCGTGCTTCATGGCTAGTTCTTTCTTGACTCGCGTAGATTGATCTCTTCCGGTGTTTCGATGACACAACGCATCGACGAAGTGAGGACTTTGAGGTTTGGGAAAAGGACAGGCAATTTTTCCGTGGGTGCTATTTCATGAATGGGAACTAGCATCGCAACTAGATACTATCATCACCAATCAAGAGCCAAAATGGTCAAATTATTAGTGAGGTTTGTTGGAATTGTGGGTTGGCGCTGCTATCCGGTGTCGAGGAAGTTGTCATGCTCAACAACTAAGACGAGTAGGCAAGCTCCCAACTCACGTCTACTTCCTAATGGCTCATGTTGGCTTAACCGACCACCTCCAAATACCGCATGCTCTTCAAATAATAGAACCGATTATGAAATAGCATACTGATTCACTCTGTTTCTGTCACATACTTTAGCCCCTTCTCATCGAATGTTGACAAAAGTTTTGTTGTAAAATGTGATGTGATCAAAATGTGTCAACCCGCATCAGAAATGCTCTTGTAAATGGAATTATGGATCAACTTCAGCGCAGTCCTAGTGTGTTCGATTGAAACAAGCATATGCTTTAGCATTTTAATGTGCTAAGCCCCAAAATCCTTAGTTAGCAAGCTAGGACATGACATTAAATCATTGCCAAATTTCCAAGCATTGATGACTATGACTTTGAACTGTGGGAGTGCACTTGGATGATTTTCGACGAGCACGTCAACAGAGATGGCAACTGTTGATTTATGACAAGACAATAACAAAATGAGAAAAAACTTAAATTCAATACGATACGACACGATTAACTCAAAAATGGCCTGCATTGACACTTTTTCACGCACTTAATTTCAGTGAAAAAAAAAATGCTCTTTGCAATTGCACTTATTAGGGCTCAAGCCCATTTAGTTCAAACCCTTCTTTTTCATTTTCAGTCACAATGGGGATGACGTCGCAATAATGAAGATGTGCACCTTTAGTGTGACATTTTTTATCATTACTAATATGTTAGTCTTATTTGGGTCGCTTTATCTTTACTTTATCTTTTTTCTTTTTTACTATGGAAAATCTGTAAAATCAGAACCCACCATCATGTCTTCGTCTCTATTGCTTCCGCCATAGCGGGAGCTACAAGCAACCAAGATGTCTTCTTCGGTAGAGTTCGATTGTCTGGACCAATAACTCAACCTTTCATTCAGTAGAATGCTAGCCCAACTCAAACCTTTTGATCCGTTTTTTTTTTTTTTTGGTTGTTGTGTACATGCATGGTAGGTACGAGTATAGTTGGAAGAAGATGGTGGAGATTTCTGCAGCAGGAAATGCGCCCGGTTTGTCATCGTCGACAAATGAAGAAAAAGCCGCCCGCATCTGGCCAAGTAGCTTTTCTGCAAAATGAAAGCAGTTATTCATTTCAGATCATCACATCAGCAATAATACGAGTTCGAACAATCAAAAACAGCTTCAACTGTAGTCGATTTTTGCAGAAGCACAATTAAATGAGGGAATTTCAGCCTGGGCGATCTTCGTGCAGCTCCGCTTCCATGGTCTCATGGAAATTGAATCGGGCTGAGCCGGGCTCACGGGCTTGCTTTGATGGGTTTGGCTTGTGCTAGTGTTGATGGTTTAGCCGGGGCTATAATCGAAAATGGACTTGGTGCCGACAGACTGGGCTAGGGCGAGATGTGTCAGTCCGGGTCCTTGCATAAATGGCCGAATTAAACTCTCTCTCTCTCTCTCTCTCTCTCTTTTTTTTTTTTTTTTTTTTTTTTTTTGTTCTTTTACTATTATTTTTTTTTTACAAAAAATGCATGCTTGGCTTGTCGGTATAAGGCAACATAGTTTAGCACCATTTTTGTTTTAACATGTGATGTGTATCATAACATGTCGACTTGAATCGAAAAATGCTCCTTATAAATGGATCATTATTAATCTGTTTCAATGCTTGCCTAGTGCATTCAATAAAACAAGCATATGTTTTTTGCACCTTAATGTACCAAGCTGGAAATTCCATAGTTATTGAGCTTGGAAAAAACTTTTATCTTTGCCAAATTTCTTGAGAAGGACGCCTATGACTTTGTAAGGTGAGAGGACCCTCGGAACTTAATAAAGCCGGCAGCTTATGCAAGAACATCAAGATCATGTTTGAGAACTTCAATGAACCTTATCAAATGGACTTTTTCAGGATCAAAAATCCAAATGAATTGACACTTTTCCACAACCTTAAGTTTGTGAAACCATTTGCATCATTAAACCTAATGAGAATAGCCTAATCTCAGCACCATGTGAAATGATTAATTTGAAACCGGAATGAATTGGCACTTTTTCACATACTTGATTTCTTTTAGTAAACAGGCCTTTTTTTTTTACAAGTTTGTAAAAGAAAGTCCAGTCCGAAAGTAAAGAAGGCTTTGCTCTTCACCTAGGTTGCACCGACATGGACACGCGACACGCGACACGACACGACACGACACGCCGACACGTCATTTCTCAAAGGTAGAAAATTTCGACACGTTTTGACATGTTATATATTAAATAAATATTTTTATTTTTAATTAATTTGATTCAAATTTATAATTAAAAAAAAAAAGCTAGGATTTACACTAATAATTCAACATACAGTATTTTTTATTTTTCAAAATTATTTTTTAATTTTATTTAACAATTTTTTCGATTAAATAAAAGCCCCTGAGCCCTTCGATTAAATAAAAAGCGCCCCCCTCCCCCTCCCTCGGCGCTCAAACCCCTTCGATTAACACCCTCCCGCGCGCCCAAATTCCCTTTTCCCTCGTTTCTTTCCCACCCCCAATTTTTTTCACTTTTTTTTACCTCCACCTGACACCTGACACCGTCCTTCCCCCTCCTGTCACTTCCCCTCCCTCCAACACGCCAAATCCCTTGTTTTTATTCTTTTGTTCTCAAAACCCTAGCAATGCTTCTTCTTCTCCTCTCCTCGCCGCACGAAGCATTTCCTCTCTTCTTCCTCTCGATTTCTGCTTGCCAGGGATGGAATGCGCAGTCCCTGTGCACCGAGAGGCTGCACACCGCCGCGAACTCCTCCTCCTCCCCCTTGACGCCGCCGCCGCCACCCCACTTGACGATGCCGCCCTCCCCATGCGCGCCTCCCTCGTGAAGTTTCTCCTCACAGCCCTCGCCTCAGTCTCTACTCTCTCTCTGGCCGTCTCTCGCCGTCGCGGGCTCGCCTTCGCTCGGCTCACGGCTTCGTCTCTCCTCCCTCACCCTCGGACACGTGTGTTGAAACGTGTCGACAAAAGTTGACCCCGTGTCGACAAATGGGACATGCGGTTAACGCGTGTCCGAGCGTGTCGACGTGTCCGACACGCTCCGACACGTGTCAGACACGACACGGAGGCACATATAATGTGTCCGTGCAACCTAGCTCTTCACAAGGCTTTGATAAGCGAGCTGGCAGGACCGATTAGGGCTCAAGCCCAATAATGACGGTAACTCATTCCTAGTGTTGCGACCCAAAAAAAAAAGAAAAAAATTCTTTTAGTGTGACATCATCATCATCATTATTACTATTTTTCACATTTTGTTATTATTATTATTTGGGTCCCTTTATCTCCACTTCACTATAAAAGCCAGTAAAATCAGAACCCACCATCATATCTTCGTCTCTGGTTCTTCCGCTATAGCAGGAGCTGCAAGCAACCAGACGTTCTCGGTAGAATCCGGATTTCTGGACTAATAAACAACGTTTCATTTAGTCTAACGTTATAGAGCAACTCACACCTTTGATTATTATCATTTTTTTTTTTTTTTTCGGGTGTACATTTATGGTAGGTACGAGAATATCTGGAGGAAGATGGCAGAGATTTCTGCAGCAGATGCATCGGATTCGTCGCCATCAACAGATGAAAAAGACGCCCGAAACGGCACGACTCAAACAAGAAAGCCTCCTCCTGTCATTTCCTTGGCGATGTTGAGAAGGGCCATCGGCGACGAAATCGCCTCCCTCGACGTGAATGAGGTGACCCGTCGAGTCTATGAAGGAGTGCTCTTGAAGGACGACGAGAAGCAGGGCCAGAAGGATCAGGCAAGTTCCGAAGGACCAAAAAGAACATGTTTGCTCAGATAGATAATTGATTAATTGAGGAAACATATGGCTCGGGTTGTGATGCCCGCCATGAAATTAAAGCTGCATGATATGCAGGAGAAGTCTGCAAATCAAGACCACTTGCAGATGATAAGTTCAGCTATGAAGAGGTCATCACGGACCGGATGGGAGCTCGGCAGCTCCTGATTGGACGAGAGCCGAGCGGAGTTTTGTTCTGATTTTGTTAATGTCTCACTCAATGATCAGTGCTTTGTGCTTACAGGCACAGCCATACATACACAAGTATTGGGTGGACAGGAAGCTCAACAGGAACTGCTTGATGGTTCTGGCTTCGGCCTTATCGATCACTTGGGAAAACGATAGCCAGTACTGGACATGGCCAGAAGAGGAGGAATCATGGTATGGTTGCTTCTTCTATGCTAAACAATTACTTTTGAAGTCGAATTTTCACGTGATGGTCAAGAATCTAGGCTGGTCTGGGTAAAACTTATGAATTCGCCTCAACAAATATGACTCGTAGGCGGCCAGAAACGTTCTGTTGCCACTAAATGAGTACCTATGTGTTGGCATATTACTAAATTTATTTTGGCGTTGCATATTGTACGATGCTGCTAAAAAGATGCCGCTGAATATGCACCTTTTTCAGCTGCAAGTTGTTCATTTGGCAAAACTAAAACGGTAATTTCTGCCGCAGAAACTTTGAATTGCTTACATGAAAATGAGATCATTGCTAACCATCATCACAGCTAGTAAACCAACCCTTTGCTTCTTGAATCTTTCTGAGTCTCAGCTATTCGGGCAACGTAAATCTGCCCATTGCCGTGCTAAGAGGCGTTTGGTGGTTGGAAATCAAGGGGAAATGCAAAACGATCGTACTCTCTCCGAGGACGATGTACGAAGTCGCGATTGTTGTGAAGATGAGCAGTAGAAACCACGGATGGGAAATTCCGGTGAACCTCAGTCTCGAATTACCGGATGGAAACAAGCAGGGACGCATGGAAAGATTGGACAGATTGGAAAAGGAACCGTGGATTCATATTAGCATCGGCAAATTCGAGACGACCCCCAAAACCGTTGGCGAGATAAGCTTTTCCCTCACACAAACTGATGGGCATTGGAAGTCCGGCCTCCGCGTCAAAGGCGTTGTTTTCACGCTTACAACAGAGAATAAGCAGCCAACATAATGCGTGAATTGCTGCTCAAGTGTTTGTATTAATCTCCTCTCTATGTATGCCGATGCACTGTTGTGATGATACTTCTCCGAACTCGTATCCAATGGCAAACAATAAATATTCCCCAGTCTGAAATAATTTTTTGCTCGAATCATGCTGAGTTCTTAAGTTTTGCCGATCAAGGAAATCTGATTTCTTTTCAGCTTGCACCGTTTGGGCAAACTGGAAGGCTGAGATGGCGATGAACTACTAGAATTCTACTAGATCAAAATAGATTGAAGCAAGCTACCGGTGGATAAATGATCTAATCTTTCAAGATGAAGTTAGTTGCTGTTCCTCGTTTTTGAATTACGCATAACTACTACTCAAATCTGTATGTCGTTGCGTCTGTAGTACCTCGAATTCTACAACGTAGAAATCCATCTTTGCATCATCGATCCTGCGCATTTTTTCCGATCAACTCCTTGTACTCGTGCGTCACTCCATTAATCAAGTCCCTCTGACTTCAAGAGGAAAAATTCTTTGCCACTCCGGTCTTAAAAACCCCCCAAGATGAAGGCCGCAACCAAAATCTCGAGCAATAAGATTCTTCGAAACAAACGCGACCCTCGAGCCTTCCACGTCAAAAACTTTGTCGACTCCAACGGACAAGTGAGTGCCATTTAACCCGATTTGGATTTGGCGTTGGATTTGGAGTTGGATTTGGGCTCGAGAGACTTGATTAAAATAATTATGCAAGTTCAAAAACTTGATTAAATAAATTGAGAGTCAAACGATTTAATCGAAAAATGGAAAGGCGGTAAGATAAAAGGCTTCAAATTCCTCTTTTTTACCATTGTATATACAAGCATTATATACTTCGTGAGAATCCCCGGATCACACGTGTCCCTTCCCATGCATAAGACATGGTTAGTTTGGCAGGGTAGCATGTAGTTTTACCTTTAGTGTGAATTATTCCGACACGTATCAATTTTTTTTTTTTTGGTAATCCAGGGAACCCCGTCAGTCGTTCGTCACCTTACGGCGGTACATAGCCGCCAAGTAAACCCTGGAGTAATGATAGCAGAGGACACGTATCAATTGGTATTTCACTAAACCATAAAGAACTGGAGATCGTGCAAATGTTTGAAATTAGCCGACAGATGCTAATTTTTTTCGAGACCCACGTTTTTCCCGTGAGAATCGTCATTTTCCATGTCCCGCTCCTGTCGCGTCCGTTGAACACAACGTAGTCAACAGGGACAGACAGATTGGCGTTGGTGGATGGATGGGGCCTTCAATAATTGTAGTCTTATTTAGAATTACTATAAAGTCCGCTGTTATAATAATTTCACTATATATGATATATAGATCTAGGCCTAATTCCTTAAAAACCCCCAAACTTTAGATCTAGTCCAAATTTTATCCCGAATTATTTTTTCTTAGAAAATACCCTAAACTTTAAGTCTAATCACAAATTTACACCGAACTTATTTTTGTCTTAGAAAAAAAAAAACCTAAAGTTTAGGTTTAGTCCCAAATTTGCTCCAAATTTTATTTTGATTAAAAATCACCAATTTTTAATTTATTCTCAAATCTACCCCATGATCTAGTCCCCCAACTTGTCGTGACATTTCCACATTGATAACAAATCCACATTGACAAGGCAATGTGGAAAGTTATCTTTACAATAAAACTGTTCTAAGAGATAAAAGTTAGGGATGACTAACTGCAACTTTTGGACAGAGGGCCAATGAGAGCAAATTTAAGACTAGAGTGAAAATTGATAATTTTTTTCAATAAAAGAAAAAGTTTGGGATAGATTTGGGATTGTACCTAAAGTTTAGGGTTTCTTCTTAGAGAAAAAAAGAGTTCGGGATAAATTTAGAACTAGACTTAAAGTGTGGAATATTTTCGAGACAAAAAAAAGTTCAGGCAAAATTGGGACTAGACTTAGATGTTTGGAATTTTTTAAGGAATTAGGCTTATAGATAGATTTAGTTAAAGATAATTATATAACTGAATTCATCAACGTGTCGCCCATTCGATGTCTTTAACCAAGCTTTCGTGTCTTCAACTCGATTACAATAATACAATAATTTGGCCATCAACTTTATTATTTTGCCTAAATGCATAAAGACATTAAGTTCTTGGAAATCGCTCTTATTTTTCCGTTTTACTTTTTTTTTTTTCAAATTCTATGGAACACGCACTTTACTCGTCGTCTAATGCGAAATGCATAAAACTTAAGAAGGTTCTCGTATCGACACGTAGATCGGCACATCTTTTATTCATGATTTTCAGCAAATTTCAAAGAAATCAAGCAAATCGAAAAATGAATATGAAAGTCCTAGGTAATTTCGCTTTCCGAAAGAAAATTGGTAATTTTGCTCCTTTTCGCTTCTATTCTTATGCTTATAAAGGCGTTAGATCACATATGTTCTAATTGCTTATTTCTCGATATCACAGTTTGAGACACAAATAATAATTATTATAATAATTATAATAAAAAGAGGACAACTCATCCTTTCTAGTCTATTAACCTGTCCCTCACTGTCAGCATCTTCTCTGTTGGGACCCATGGCTGCCTCCGAGGTGGCCGTTTCGCCGGCGATACTCGGACTTCGTGATCTTCTCTCCAAGTCCGAAGACATCATCATCTCTAAAAAATTAACAGATCAAATCTCTGGTTCCATAACCAATCTCCAAGAGATCCTGAACACCCGGAAAAATGCCGAGCTCAACGATGACCGCAGCCATGAAACTCGGGGAGCTGAGGAACAGCTTCTGCTTTGGGCTCGTAAAGCTGAGCAGATTGCAGAAGAATTTCTTGTCGGATTGTTCCGACATCAGATGTCGAAATCGCAAAAGGGTCGATTCACCAAGGTGTTCGATTTAGTTCGGTTCTTCTCAGTAATGAACCGAGGAAGTGCCAGGAAAAAGATGGCCCAGGATTTCATGACGAAAGTCGGATCCTTATTCAGCGAGTTCACATCATCCCGGCCCCCTGCTAAAGGCGTTCCGGACAATGAAAGGGCATTATCTCCATCATCGAGCAAGAGGAACCGAGAAAATACGAGGCGGAGGTTCGAGTCCGATATCGTTGGCCGTGACGAGTACGTAAAACGTCTTCTCGACTGGTTGATCAATGATGACGACTCCAACCTTCGGGTAATCTCGGTGGTTGGAGAACACGCCTGTGGCAAGACCGCGCTGGTGAGGAGTGTCTTCAGCAAGCCAGAAATCAAGCATCACTTTGACTGTCGCGCTTGGGTCCGTGTCACTGACCTTGGGGTGGAGTCTGACCAGATGAAGATGAAGAACCTTCTTGTGGACACACTGAAACAGACACCACTCCGAGATCAGGCGAAAGGCTTGGAGCTCAAGCAAGAGGAGCAGCTGTTCGAGATGCTTCATAAATTGTTGATGGACCTTAGGTACTTGATAGTTGTGGATGATTTGGGCCAGGCCAGTCTCATCAACAAGCTCTTGGTCCCATTCGTGGACTCGATGAATGGAAGCAGAGTCATTTTCACTACGACGAATGCAGAAATGCAAAAGTTTGCAGACCCTTGGACGCTTGATCTCCAATTACCCACTAACATGACCGATGAAGAGTGCAAGAAATTGCTGCGGGTAAGCATCACGGGAGATGACGATTCGGAATCGGAGATGACGGCCCCCGAGCAGAGAATTTTGAGCAAGTGCAATCATTCTCCCCCAGCGATCTCACTGCTAGGAGGACTTTTGTCAGCTGTGGAAGAGAGCAATTGGGAGGCCCTCGTCCACCGGCTCGGAGAATGTCCCACCCTCGATGATGTCACGCGCTTGAGCTTCGATGCATTGCCTTACATGATGAAGCTATGTGTTCTCTGTATGGCTCTCTTTCCTAAGGAGTCCGAGGTCCCCACAAGGAGGCTTTTCAGGCAATGGGCTGCTGAGGGCTTGTTGGCAGAGGTGGCTGCTGACGGTTCGGTCCAGATGCGGTCGGCGGAGGACTGTTTTCGCGAATTAGAGAGCAGGAACTTTATTCACGGGGTATGGCGGAGACTGGACGGAAGTGCCCGATCATGTCGCATGCCTGCTTTTCTTCATGAATTTTTCTCTAGGAAAGCAAAAGAATCCAGACTCCTTCAGATCCAGTACAGCTCCGCCCCTGAGAAAATATTGGGTGGTCCGGGACCTCCACGTCAGCGTGGTCCCCGGCCACTCACGAGGTGCCATGTGGAGGGGTGGGCCCCACTTGGTGTCCTCTTCGCTTTTTCTCTTGCTCCTCGACGCAGCGCTCCTCTCTCTCCTCTCTCTCTCCCAAATAACTCTCGGCTGATGACGGCTCGGCTCGGCTCGGTTGGCAGAAGAAAGTAATAAATGCCAACACTCCCGCTTAAAATTTCTCTCTCCTCACTTGAATATTTTCTGGGCTCTCTCTCTCCTTGCGGACGAGCTGCACTTCCTCTGTTCCCTTCTCAGCGTATCCCACCCCCTCCGCCTCCGCCTCCCCAAAAAGCCTCGCCGGTCCGTCGCCTCCTCCAAGAGCCCCGCCAATCGCAGCTGGTTCCCGACCCCCTTCGCCTCCGACGGTTTCCAACGCCGAGATTGAGCGTAAGGTTTGTGCTCGCCTTGGTCTCTAGGCAACTTTTGGGCCTCCGTCCGATTGCCTCCCTCCGGCGAACTCGTCATCAACTCCGACTCCGAGCCGCCGTCGCCGCCGCCGATGGCGTCCTCCGTCTCTGGCATGTACTCGTCCTCCCCCTCCCTCAGGCCGAAGACACCACCAGCCTCCGCCGCGAAGGCGTCGGCCTTCGGCAGGAGGAAGGCGGCCTCGGTCTTGTTCCCGAGCGGCGCCAGGCTCCCCGCCGTTGATCGGGTGTTGTCCCTGTCCGACGAACTTCCTCTCTCTCTCCACCCTCCCCCTTTCCGATTGGCGAACCACCGCGAGCAGCCGACGAACCAGGAAGGGAACCTAATATTTTCTCCCTTCTCCGACGCTCGATGCCCTCTCTGCACTCTACCCTGACGCTCGACGGCCGATTTCGCTCGCCTCTCCCACGACCTCCACGCTTTTGGTGGTTCTTCCCTCGCGGTTCGGTGAGGTCTCGGTATGCCCTCATGCTGCGTCTCTTCTTCCTTGCTCAGCAACACCGTACTGCCTCTCTCTCTCTGAGTGTGTCTCTCTCTGCTGAGGCAAGCATTTCGACTAGGGTTCAGGGGTTTCGCCACCCCCTTCTTTGAGGTTCATCCGGGTACCTCTTGTTTTTGCGTGAACCCAGCGTGAATTTTATAGTCTTTCTTTCCATATGACTACCCTTTTCACTCCGATCGGTCCTTCAGCAAAGCGACTGCTAAGCAACAATGCGACGGCAGTTTCAAATCCTGGGTTTTGCTCTGTGATGCTAAGCGTTGCTTTGGTTCCTTAAAAAGTTGCTGACTTTTTCGCATGTTGTAGCTTCTTGGTTGCTCCAAGATTCTGGGTTGGTCGTTCTATCGTCTTTCTCGGAGGGAGCGAAATGTTGTCCAAAAGGGGCGTGTCGAATTCGTCGACACTTGAGTCGGCGGCGACTTCTGAGGACAAGAAAGGGAAGCAATCGAAAGGATTGGTGGCTTCAGTTCCTAGTTCTACCAAAAGTCATGTCAAGGTATTGTCTTTTAATCGAACCTATCGTTCCACCTGTGTTTTGGGGACTTGACCATTCAGCATTCATTTTTTCTGCAGAAAAATTCTGGTGCAAGCATTGGTGAAGTCGTGTTGCCTAATAATGACCCGGCCAAAATTGAGGCAATGACATTTCATGAATTGAGAGCTACATTGAGGTGGGGATGAATTGTTTTAGTTGCAAGCGTGTGATAGTCGTTATAGCATTTCCTGCGTAACCTTTACAGTAAGCAAAAATCAAGTTTTTCTATTTGATGCTTGCAAGGGAGATTATTGAGCAGGAAGTGAATATTACTGATGGAAAACCATGAGGTCTTGAGAATTTGCCTTCAACAAAGAGCAATTTGTTTATGAAAATGAAATTTTTTGCATCACGCTTTTTCTCAAAATGATAATGAAACCTGTAAGTCCTTTTTTGTATTTCTATGGTTGTTTCTGAGGCTTGTAAATTGTTATTGTAAAGCATGTGGGAAGAGTACACGGAATGACTGGGTTGAAGGACTAGCTCCCTACCTACTGTTGCAGTTCAGAGGCATTCTGATTTGTTACCGCGAGTGCATTTGACCCCAATGAATTGTCATATTTTGACCAAGAATGTCGGAGTCTGTATAGATATTCTGATGTTTTAATATAGTTAATTGATATAATAATATGATTGTAGTAGGGTTAGTCCATTTGCTTTGTGTATATTCGAATGAAATGCTTCTCATCTTAAATAAAGATCACAACCAATGATCATTAAGTTGCTTATGAGATATAATCAGCATCTCAAGTGATGTTGGATGAATAATAAAATCGGCATGAGTTGCACTTTGTATGTCAGAAACGCAAAAGTACTACCTTCTCTCTATATTAATTTGTGTAAGGTGGATACCGTGCCTTCTAGTTTTCTCCTACATTTGGCTTTTTTGGATTATTATTTTTGAGGTTATTACTAGTACTTTTTTTGTGCAGATAAAGCCCCTTTCAGTTACATATGGCTTGGGCATATCAGATCATGATTCTGAGGGACGGCTTGTCACTGCAGAGTTTGATTCATTCTATCTCTTGAGTGGTTACGTTCCTAATTCTAGTGATGGCCTGAGAAGGCTGGTATCAATCTATTTCATTGGTTTACTCTGTTACACACTTTCAAGTATGATTCATTAATTTTGTTGCTTATTTATGTCAGATGTATAGGATTTCAAAGTGGGATCCATCTCTTGGTAACTACATAAAGTATGTTCAGCACTATGTAGCCCTTTTGTTTTTTGATAAAGCTATTTAGACTTTTGTTCAGGAGTCATTATTCAGCATATCATGGATCAATTCTACAACCTATGAAGGTTTTCCGATAGACGACTATTTTTATTCTGTTGCAATATTGTTTCATCTCTTACTCAAATTTGTGCTTGCTGTTGGCAATACAGGAACTTGAAAAGTTGAAGCCTGTGATTTTGACTGGCGATCTGAATTGTGCCCATCAGGAAATAGACATTTATGATCTTGCGGTAAGGGAAACAATTAATGTGCCTTTTCTGCCTTTGATTGACTAGGTGCATTAATAACTTGCATGAGCTTTTTAACTGTCATAGGACAATGTCCTGGCCACACCATATGCCCCCCACCCCACTTAAAAGAGGGCATAACCCCAAAATAGAGGACTGTAATCAGGCTTTTCCTCCATACAACTGAATTTTGTTTTGGGTTTTTGTTGGGAGGGTGTTTGGGGTTTTGTGTTAGGGGGTTGATAAAAATAACAATTTAGGCTGTTTGGCATCCTGAAACATAAGTTCTTAATACGTCTAATGTTTCTTGTTTCCGTCATTAATCTGATTGTCATGAGACTCCAGGGAAATAAAAGAAGTGCTGGATTTACAATTGAAGAAAGGGAATCTTTTGAGACCAACTTCCTGTCGAGGGGCTTTGTTGATACCTTTAGAAGACAGTATCCTGATGCTGTTGATTATACTTATTGGGGTTATCAGCATGGTGGGAGGAAGACAAATAAAGGTATACATAGATCTACTTGATAGAACATTATATATCTAATGTTACACTTCTCTCCTGTAATGGTGATAGTATGAGCAATGACAAGCTTTTGTTTTTTGTTGAGTCATTATGCATATCGTTGTCTTATCAGATGAAGCATATGGAAATAGGTATTATCTATCCTCTTGCAATCTACAGGGTGGCGGCTCGATTATTTTCTTGTTTCAGAACCTATAGCAGACAAAGTTCATGACTCGTACATCCTTCCTGATATCACCGATAGTGATCATAGTCCTATTGGCCTGATTCTCCAGCTTTAGTTCTGTCATCTCTTTTGGGATCTTGGTGAATGGACTGCGAAGGTAGTCCGGCAGCATCATCCTAGATGCTGTTTGCTGAAAAGTATTGAGCTTTTATTGTCATTGTCATTCATGTTGAAGCCACTAGCAAGGGAAAGTTTTTTTGATGAAATTTGCTTAGCAAAAGGGGGCAAAGAAAAGAAGGAAGAGATGAAGGGGCTGACTGTATTTACTTTGTCTGGGCCCTGTGGAGCGATCTAGGTTTTTCTAGATTATTTTACAAGGCATCTTTTGGAGGAAGAGTTATGATGGAACATCGAAATCACTTTCGAAAAAATCTGTGCAAGTTTTTGAACATACATTCTGATGCTGAAGCCGGCAAGGGGAAAAATGCTGAAATGCTTAAATGCTGAGTGCAAGTTGTAGGTACAATTGTTCTGGTTTGCAATTCAATCTGATTATCTGGTGGATGTTTTTTTTAATTTAAAAGTTAGTCTGGAAAGACAGTTGTCTACAACCGTCTGCTGCTCAGTCTTTTAAGGAGTAAGGCTGGGCGTACAATGACTTATCATGGATCCTTGCTTGCGTCTTGTTGTTAGAGAACCTCAAAGGAGCACGTATCAGCAATGTCATTTTTGGCTCTTGAATTTTGTACATGAACGTGGTAGACCTGAAGATGATGATGTTCACATAATTAGGTGTGAAAATGTCGGCAATGTTTTAGACAAATGTAATTAGCAAGTTGCATTATTTTATGGAATCCTCCAGCTTCTCAAGTGTATTACTGTTTGCTTGATTCCTTGACAACTACGAAGGCTCCTGAAATTTGTCTTTGCATGATAAGGGAAATTTGCTTGGAATTGTTATGTTGGTTATACCAGGAAGTCCCAGCAAACTTCACAAAGGCCAGGATAAAGCCTGAACTGCTAATTATTATCATCGTCTATCGACATGTTTTTGCCATCTTTAAACTTTTATCTATATCAATGAACTGCAATTGCTTCTTCATAAATCCTGAACTGCTTATTATTGCTTCTTTCTTAGTTATTCATGCTCATAACATGAACTTATCATGCCCACTGACTTCATAAAGCAAGTGAGAAGACAGGCTGAAGCTCAAAGGGAACAGTAACATCAAGAAATGAATCTACCTCGTGCGTTTAATTGGCACGCCTGTTCCTCACATCAAATCAAACATTGGGATGTCAACATGTAAACTTAATTACATCATTTCGAATTCTATGAACACACGTCTTATACATACTCATCGAACTTTGAGCGATGTTGAGTGGAATTAGAATTACTTATTGCTGACAGTTAGAATTACTAAAGATCGTGAACCAACAAAGAAACTCGACTACCCGGACAAACTGGTAACTTCATATGCCTAGCTCATGACAATAGTCTTGATCTCGAGTAGTTTACATGCGTGTGATGGGAATTTGATCGGACTACCTTCAATTTTTTAGCTAAAATCTATCAGTGCCCCTAGTCAAAATGCCTACCGAAGGGTCACTTTCTTTTTTCCCAACTTATGGTTTTGTCAACAAAATAAATTTCAGGCGTAGATACATGTATGACAAAGGAACAATTGTCTTGTTTTTAACATAAAAATAAACTTCAAGGGCTAAAACTTTGGGATGAAGAACCAACGCAGAGAAATAAATTAATAGAGCAAATTGGGAAAAGCTGCTTTACTATTGAGGCATGTCATTTGAGAGTCTCATCTGGATATGAGCTCCAATCAGAGGTTCTATATTACCGTCCAAAACAGAATACAGGTCAGGCATTTCAACACCACTTCTTACATCTTTCACATGCTTGCGAGGGTAAATAACATATCTTCGGACCTTGTCTCACCATACATCGAACACATTTTCTTTCTTGAAGCCATTTATGCCTGGAACTCCTACATCTCAGGCTGCGATAAGAAGTTTAGGCTTCAACCGGTTGAGGGCCTTAATCTTATTTGCAAAAATGCTCCTTTCACCTGGGATAAAAATTTTGAGATCTTATTTCTCAATCACAAAATGTCGTACTAGACAGGCAATCATGAACGTGTGTTGAGGAACAGGCATTTGCTTCTTTGTAAAGTCAAAACCAGATTGCGGAAACCATTGGTAAACAAATTTGAGTTGGAAGGTCAACCCTAACAAATAAGGGAATAGACAACTCATTACCCAAAGATTGGATGACAAAACCAGTAGGAACATGCTGAATAACAACTCCAAACCGGCCTTCAATGACTTTTACTTCAGGCGATGATGATGGGCACGAGATTAGCAAATCCTCCTCACTAATTTTTAGGTCAGGGGCCGAATCACGGAACAGAGGAATTATATCGACAGCTAATAGGCTAACCTGCAAATTTTGAGTACTAAAATGAGGAACTGACAGGAATTTAGGGGCCAATGATGTAGCAGAACAGAAACACATTACACAGAAAAGGCTTTTCTCGACCTTCAATTCACTTGTATAAGAAGCAGATATACTATAAAAAGAAACAACTTGAATGGTAGGATCCCATGAAATGCAACAATTCCCTTGGCTATGTTTTTGAGTGAACTAAATCAACCTTAAGCTCATGTGCAAAATTAATCCACACACCATTTGAAGTTGCATATCTTATATTTTTTAGCCAATGTTAGACTCTATGGTACATGTAGACATCTAGGTGCCACACAAATATCTAAGTGTGTAATTAAGATAAGATCAAGAAAGAATTTACCCAAATATATACAATAAGGTGCCATGAGTACGAGTTCATATTTAGCTGCTTTGATTTCAAGAAAGAGCCACAGAAACAATCAATCTTTCAATTCCAATGTGTTTTTCCTTGCACACGGTCATTTACATGTTGTCATGTCTTTAATACACTTTAAATTGTTTCTTGATATTAATGATGCACTAACAAGATGCCACTTTTGCCTTCTGAATCTCCGGAAAGAGAAGAAACAAATCATTCAAGCTCATTGTTAAAAAAAGTCAAAAACCAATAGCAATATACAAAAGTCAATGTTTCATCAAAACAAAAATGATAATTGTAAACCTACCTCATCAATTGTTGATCCAGTTTCTGAACCACTTATCATTTGATGAACACCCCTCTCCCCTTGAAGACAACCATATGCATAATCAAATTCAAATTCAACCGTTGCAGAAGTGATTCCACCATTTGTTGCCCAACGCTTCTCTACAATCCTTCCTCAATAACCTTGCTTCTCAGCCCATTTTTGGTACATTCTCAGTAGTTTTTCAGCCCATAACTGGATTAGCAAATGCATGAGAGACAAAGAGATTGGAACCAGCAGAGGCTTAAGCCCAAAAGATTCTTTTTTTTTTTTTTTTGGTCAACAAAAATGAGTGAACTTCATTGAATTAGCTAATGGAAAAGGAATATATCCCCATTATAGATGAATATTACAGTCCGCTATTTTCTTGGATTTCATCTTTCATATGCAAATAGATTGGCAACTTATCATTCCCTGTCCTAGTTCATACTGATGTCAAAATGAAGTATCCTCATAACAGAAGTATCCTCATAGTGGAGAATAATATCGAACCACTATCCATACTGATCAAATTCTCACTTTTCTTTTTTCTCATTATTCTTTTGATAGCCACCACATTATCACTTAATGTTTACTTTTGAGTTGGAATTCAGGGGAGGGACATGCAAAATACCTCCCACAGGAAGAAGGATACTAGACAATAAATTAAATATCCACTAAACCCTGGAGAAATCCCACAATTGATTTTCAAGACATCTAAGTCATCAAGCAAAGAGATTCGTAAATAAGAAGTAACTGAAATGGTGATGCGCACAAGCATACATATATACTAACAAGATTCCACTAATAATGTCTCACCCTTATATGTACATGTATATGCAGTTTTTTCATTATCAAGTTCTTTGAAACTCCTATATTTTGGCGTAAGTATTATAAACAAGCAGGAACCAGAGACTCTGCATCCATTCTACATCAATGTATATTACAACGGAAGAGTGTGATATAAACATCATCTCTTTGCACATGCATAATTATTCTAGAAATGAAGTTAGATTATCAAACTTCATGGTAATTGCCATTGGATTCAGCTTTGATGACCATCGACGCTCCATTCACATCATATGGTCCCTTAAAAAGCTTTAACATCTCATAACAGTCCAAAAACTTACTCATATCCAAAGACGAAGTGTATGCCTGCTCAAAAAGAGCATAATTAATAGCATCCATCTCCACCAGTTGAGTTATCAGCTTTGCTTCTTGCGCCTGCAAATTTCAGCAGATAAAAGTCAACTAAAGCCAGCAATTGCACTTCCTTTAATTGATACAGTTAAACTAGATATGACAGTCATTGACACATTAAGAATCAAGTTAATCTCGGAAGAAGAGTCAAGACAAGCTTATAATGGGCAAACCATTGACCCAACAATTGCCCAACTTAATCCACACCTACTGGGTGGAAAAGCTTATTCTGTGAGATGAATATGGCATTCCACACCACCTTGTAAGTTAAATTCCTCAGGGTATCGACTGCTCTGGCCATGTCTGCCAACTTCACAAGAACATCATAGGATTTAGCAGGATCATCCCAAAGGTCGTAATCTCGAATCAGTCCATCAAGCTTAATCCATTTAGCTTCTTCAATTTGCAGTGCAGTAGGAGCCATCTTCTCAGTGCGTTGAACTGCATCTTCAATCTTCCTTTTTAGTGAAAACAACCCTGGAGAAAAAGAAATGCAAATTTTACATAAAAGCCGAACTGCAAAGATTTTTACCCCACCAACATCCCAGAAACACTTTTGCTTACATTTCTCAGAATTCGTGTCAGATTGTACAAGAAAATTAAACTTGACTTCAAGTCCTCTTACAGGAATCACATTTTGCAAAACTCATCTATTTCCAACATGTTTGACATAACTTCCTTGCAACGGCAACCATAGATATCAAATGAACCCCTGGTTCGAAATTCCGAAGAGCAAACTCCGAAACCAAGCATATTTGGAACACCGAGGAACAAGAAATGAAGAATCTTTCCACTAGGGTGATAACTTAAAAAGCAAGAACCACTCACACATGGGAGTTCACCTAATGTGAAGCAATAGGCCTCATGAGAAAGATTCAGGCCCAAAAGATACTTACTGACTTCAAATTTTACACGAAAGACATGATTGTATGACCAATAAAATCCGGAAAAGTTCACTCTTTCTTTCTCATTTTACCACAAACCGGTCTGGATTTCTTCGCAAGCAGTCTAAAACAACATGTCAAAGAACTTCTCAAAAATGCAAGAACCATCTATCATCTTGTGCATTTGCAAATGAACCGAGCACTCCATCTTAATATGACCAAAAGAAGAACTACCCACATGAAAGCATTCGAGAAAGACAACATAATGGAATTAGGCGAGGGAGACGGACCGAGTTCTCTGTAGACCTTGCTTTTGCCGTCGACAGAGCTACAAGTCCGGACCATACAGCGGAAGACCGTGGACTTGTGCGGCTGTGGAGCCCACCATCTTGACCCGAACGAAGCAGATTCTCAAGACCTTGCTCTTTGTTGAAGGAAAATTCTCAAGACCTCATGGTTTTCCATCAGTAATATTCACTTCCTGCTCAATAATCTCCCTTGCAAGCATCAAATAGAAAAACTTGATTTTTGCTTACTGTAAAGGTTACGCAGGAAACGCTATAACGACTATCACACGCTTGCAACTAAAACAATTCATCCCCACCTCAATGTAGCTCTCAATTCATGAAATGTCATTGCCTCAATTTTGGCCGCGTCATTATTAGGCAACACGACTTCACCAATGCTTGCACCAGAATTTTTCTGTAGAAAAAATGAATGCTGAATGGTCGAGTCCCCAAAACACAGGTGGAACGATAGGTTCGATTAAAAGACAATACCTTGACATGACTTTTGGTAGAACTAGGAACTGAAGCCACCAATCCTTTCGATTGCTTCCCTTTCTTGTCCTCAGAAGTCGCCGCCGACTCAGGTGTCGACGAATTCGACACGCCCCTTTTGGACAACATTTCACTCGCTCCGAGAAAGACGATAGAACGACCAACCCGAATCTCAAAGCAACCAAGAAGCTACAACATGCGAAAAGTCAGCAACTTTTTAAGGAACCAAAGCAACGCTTAGCATCACGAGCGAAACCCGGGATTCGAAACTTGCCGTCGCATTGTTGCTTAGCGTCGCTTTTGCTAAGGACCGATCGGAGTGAAAAGGGTAGTCATATGGAAAGAAAGACTATAAAATTCACGCTGGGTTCACGCAAAAACAAGAGGTACCCGGATGAACCTCAAAGAAGGGGGTGGCGAAACCCCTGAACCCTAGTCGAAATGCTTGCCTCAGCAGAGAGAGACACACTCAGAGAGAGAGAGGCAGTATGGTGTTGCTGAGCAAGGAAGAAGAGACGCAGCATGAGGGCATACCGAGACCTCACCGAACCGCGAGGGAAGAACCGCCAAAAGCGTGGAGGTCGTGGGAGAGGCGAGCGAAATCGGCCGTCGAGCGTCGAGGTAGAGTGCAGAGAGGGCATCGAGCGTCGGAGAAGGGAGAAAATATTAGGTTCGCTTCCTAGTTCGTCGGCTGCTCGCGGTGGTTCGCCAATCGGAAAGGGGGAGGGTGGAGAGAGAGAGGGAGTTCGTCGGACAGGGACAGCACCCGATCGACGGCGGGGAGCCTGGCGCCGCTCGGGAACAAGACCGAGGCCGCCTCCCTCCTGCCGAAGGCCGATGCCTTCGCGGCGGAGGCTGGTGGTGTCTTCGGCCTGAGGGAGGGGGAGGACGAGTACATGCCAGAGACGGAGGACGCCATCGGCGGCGGCGACGGCGGCTCGGAGTCGGAGTTGATGACGAGTTCGCCGGAGGGAGGCAATCGGACGGAGGCCCAAATGTTGCCTAGAGACCAAGGCGAGCACAAACCTTACGCTCAATCTCGGCGTTGGAAACAGTCGGAGGCGAAGGGGGTCGGGAACCAGCTGCGATTGGCAGGGCTCTTGGAGGAGGCGACGGACCGGCGAGGCTTTTTGGGGAGGCGGAGGCGGAGGGGGTGGGATACGTTGAGAAGGGAACAGAGGAAGTGCAGCTCGTCCGCGAGGAGAGAGAGAGCCCAGAAAATATTCAAGTGAGGAGAGAGAAATTTTAAGCGGGAGTGTTGGCATTTATTATCCATTGACCCGTGCTTTCTTCTGCCAACCGAGCCGAGCCGAGCCGTCATCAGCCGAGAGTTATTTGGGAGAGAGAGAGGAGAGAGAGGAGCGCTGCGTCGAGGAGCAAGAGAAAAAGCGAAGAGGACACCAAGTGGGGCCCACCCCTCCACATGGCACCTCGTGAGTGGCCGGGGACCACGCTGACGTGGAGGTCCCGGACCACCCAATATTTTCTCCTGTCTCAAAGGAAGAATCAAGGGGCACGGACCCCGATGCCGGGCAGAGGGCCCCGTCACGTCACATGCCTGCTTTTCTTCATGAATTTTTCTGTCCGGGAGCTAAAGAATCCAGACTTCTTCAGAGCCAGCGCAGCTGTGGCTCTCTCCCACGTAAAGAATCAAGGGGTATGGAACCCGACGCCGAGCAGAGCGCCCAGAATCAACACAAGCAAGCGCAAAACACAGCGACAGAACATTATGGTTATGAGGTCCAATTCCTTAAGTCTTTCGCATCGTTTAACACCCGTAAGCTAGGGACGCAAGCGAGAGAGATCGAAGATCTTCCTAAATCACCACTTGTAGACGGACGCCCAGACCTGCTGAGGGTACTTGATCTTGAGGGTGTTTACAAGCCTGTGCTTCCCAACGAATTTGGGAATACACTGTCGAACCTAAGGTATTTGGGATTGAGATGGACGGCTCTGGATTCGATTCCAGAATCAGTCGGGAATCTGTTGCTCCTGGAAACCTTAGATCTGAAGCACACCAACATAACCAAAGTGACGAGCGCCATTTGGAAAGCAAAGAACCTCCAACATCTGTACCTGAGCGAAGCATCGTTCGATGAGTCCATTCGACGCCCTATCTCATCTACTAAACTCGAGACGCTATGGGGTCTGTCCATAAAAACTCATGACAGCCCCATGATACGTGTGTTGGAGAAGCTGCACAGCCTGAAGAAGCTGGGCGTGATGTGCCGTCCAGGAGCTGTGGAGGCGGTGACCAAATGCATTCCGAACCTGGCCAACCTCGAGTCCCTGAGATTGAGATCGAGGGACCTGCTCGGTCAACCTGCGAGCCTTGATTTGAGTATAACAGAGCGCAATTTTCATTGGCCCGAATATCTATCAAAATTGTATTTGCTCGGATCATTGAGGCTCCTCGTACAGGACTCGCTGGTCCGTCTTGGGAATCTAAAAGTGCTCACTCTGTCGATGTCGGAACTGCGATACGATCCCATGCTGCAACTAGGTCGCTTGAGTAATTTGATTGTTCTCAGGTTACTGGCACGATCATACACTGGTGAAAGCTTTGCGGATCCACAAGCTTCTGTCCGCACAAAGGTGTATCGCGAAGCAGGTTTTCCAAAACTCCGCGTCCTGAAGCTATGGATGCTCGATAAATTGGACGAATTGGTTGTTGAGCAAGGGGCGATGTGTAATCTCGAAGAGTTGGAAATCAGGCAATGCGAGAAGTTAGGGACGGTTGATGGCTTGGATCATATCAACAGCTTGAAAAGTGTGAGTCTTACAGGAGTTGATGAAGACCTTGCCAAGCATATAAAAGAAAAACTGAAAGGTCGCCAACATACACTGATCAAAACAAAGGAATTAGTGTCCAAGGTAAAATCTATTATTATTGTTATTATTGTTATCATTGTCATTATCATCATCAACGAAAGTGCAACTTTACCATGTGAAATTTTAGAAATATTCAATTGTACTTTAGGAGAAATAAGACAGAACATTATAGAGAGCGATATTGGTTGTTTCTTACAAATACAAACCCTCAGTAATAATGAAAGGACCTTTCTATGGTTTATAGCTTGTGTAACGTTTTTGTTACACAAATATTTGGAAAATAGCAAAATGATGGCTTATGTTGTTCATTGATAGATTTTGATAAACGAAAACCGCTTTTAATTTGCAGAAAGATATGCATTGTATCTTCACCCACAGATTTTAGTTTTTCCGCGTCCAATTTAAGATCATGTCATTTCCAAGGGAAATAAGGAAAGAACGGTCGAAACTTCTATGGATGTGATATACTGCAGTTTTTTGAGTTCTTAATCTTCTTAAAACTATTTATCTTCTGCTTGGCCAATACAAATGCTTTTACTTGTTGCAGAAAGAGAGTGAGTTCAATAAATAGACAAGGATGGGTGTCGGCCCGGATCAATCAGCTTCCGGCAACGAAAGTTTTTATGCTTATGAATAAGAGTATTCATATGCATTTTTTTTTTTTGGTCGGATGAGTATTCATATGCTCATTTGTGCTTTATTTACTTCCTTTCCTATCTCTATCTGTGTGTATTTCTCTACATTGTAATTCCTGGCAAATGCTGCTTCAGCCAGAGTCTCAAGACTTCCCTCTTTTGGGATATGTGAGTTTGAAAATGTTAAAAGCTAGCTTGCTTTTCATGTTTTAGTATGTTACGAGTATTTATTAAATGCAGTTTGTCTCTGAGATTAGACCTTACTTTATCTTGAAATCGGCTCCCAACTACAAGGATTAATATCTTGGCGATGCCTTTTTTTCCCGTTTTATTTCGCAAAGTTATTGCATGTTATCTCTTCCTTTTTCTTACTTTGTTTTAGCGGTCGGGTATAGTATCTAGGCCAGTTTTCTTGCGTAGAAATTATCAAAATAATAATAATAATAATCTAAACATATTGCACTTGCAACAATTTAGTGTTAAACCTTTCAATTAATTAAGTGTTAAACATTTTAACAAGTTGTCAATCTAGTCCTTCTGAAATTTTGGCAAGAAATAGTTGACATTGACGCTAGTCATCTTACGTAGCACGATTGATGGGGACGTATTCAATTTTTGTAATATTTTTAAAAAATCAATTTTTTTTAATAAATTGGCAAATTGTCAAAAGGTTTAGGACTTAATTGATATAATTAAAAGATTTATAAGCTGAATTGATACAAGAGCAATAAGTTTAAAACTTTTTTTTGGTAATTTTCCCATTTTCTCGCACCTCTCCTTTGGGCAATCCTGAGGACTTAACTTCTCCCACGTCGACCTAGCAGATACATGATTTTACTCGTAAAGAGCATGCAGCAAGATTAGAATTCGAAGACCGCAAAAAAAAAAAGAAGCAAGCTTTTTTCCCATCTAAGTCAACACCTTCCTCGTTGGTGTTGCATGTTTGAAATTTTTTTTATACTGGGTGGACTAGCCTAGTCCATCTACACGTTCGAATGTAAACAATAACTACCAGGTGGTTTAACTTTCCCACACAATATTTTTAGCTGTGAAAAGACACGATTTGACTCTATTAAGAAATGTGACAAATATCTCACAGCAATTTTAAACACCTAACAGTGTTGTCACTCAAAATATATGATGTATCATCAAATATATAAGTTTACACTTCACAAAACAGCTAAAGTTGAGCCACAACTTTATCAAATGAGTGGGATGTCCAAAAGATTGGACATTTTTCACCCCATAGTACAAAGATTACATGATTTCCTAAGATTTCCACAAGGTGTATTTCGTCTATCCCTTGGAACCATTCCGTCAAATTATAGGACATTCATCAATGTATGTTTTTCATCATGTTCAACACAATGAACAACATCATTCGCAGACAAGGATTTTGTTGCTCAAACTATCTGTCATGTTTAATCCAAAACCAGGACTTTGGTTTGAAGAAGGTTCGATTTAAATGGAATCCTAACGGGTAAAAATGGTAACCATGCGTCAAACTATACAATCGGCCCGATTGGGTTCAAACTATCTATCGTCGGGTGTTTCACCTATGTTACCGGATATGACTGAACTTTTATAATTACAATGGAGCTATATTTTCAGCATATATAAAAAAAAGAAACACCCTTCACATGTAATTCTCTAAATAAACATTAAATAAAACTACTAAGAAGATTAATGGATACCCATTATATGTTTTGACTTCACTAAAGGAAAGTAGAAAAAATAAACATATACCCACCAAATCAGAAGTTATAACTATTCATTCCTTGATGTCTAAACAACCAAACCTATGTCTGACCAAAAAAAAAAAAAAACAACCGAAGCTATGAAAAGCACACTCGTGCATGGTACTCAATAATGTTTTAATAGCAAAACTAATATTTGAGGATATCTCTATATTTTTGTCTCATAAATAGAATTTGGTGATACAATAGAACTAAGATTCAAAAGCTTGAGCTTTCATTTAATGGTACTTGAGATTCGCGTGTTCTTTCTATCCTATGAAGACCAATAAAAAAGGTATGGACTAATGATTTTTCTTATTCCATCTCTATACTTTATTTATATCACGATCAGGTTTCCAAGTCTCTTAAAAAGTGCTCGGTTAATCTCTCGAGATCAATTTATAGCTCTCTTTTCCCATCGCAACAGTATAATTATCATCATGCTAGGAAGGTCCCCAATATGGCAACAAGTTGCCTTTGTTGAGACCCGAATCCATGACTACACACGTCACAAAGCATATTTAGTCTAGTGGGTCGGCGCCTTATACCTAATCCACGGTGTTTTTAAAGCAAAATTCTTAGGAGAGATAAGACATTATTGAATATATTTGTAGTTTTTCTAAGATTGAGAATCCGAGTAAATTCTTCATATTTTTATCGGTTGTGCATATCTATCACCTTTTTCTATACTAAGTAAACAAGGATCATTATCATCATCTTAAAGATATCTATGTGTTCCCCGACTAAAAGTCTTCACCTTGCAAGATCGGATAAGATCACGCAAATCTGAAATGGTGAAATCTACATAATTTAATTTGCTGAAAAGGACTAGTGACAAATGCATGCTGTTCATGCCCATCCGAAGACTAGTCACGTGGAGAGTTTGCCCGTTGAAAAGGGAACAGCATACCTACTGCTCACGCGGACTTCGTAAAGGTTGACATCTAATGCCACTACATTTGTTATGAGAAATAATCATGACACGCTTCGATTGCCCTTTGAAGAATAATAATGCCCAAGAGCACAATCATTGTGCATATCGGGGAGATACGAAAAATCTCCTGATTATCTCTAATAAATTTACTTAATCATTCAATCCCATTTAGGAAGAAACACGTGTGCCACCTTGTCTGTAGACTAATGCGAACAAAAAGCTGAGGAAGGTCCGCCCCATTTGTTATCCTGGAGATGAACCATGAGGTGATATGGGCCCTTAAAGCTTGACATTTAATGCCACAAATTTCGTTGTTAGAGATAATCACGATAAAAGGGAATATGAAGAATATTCCTTAATCATCTCTAACAGAATTAATTAACTAATCAACCCCATTTAGGAGGGAACATGTGTGTCCTTTTATGTCAACAAATGCGGCCCAAGATATTGCTTTGGAATGAGTTTGAATTAATTACCACATTTAGCATTTTGAAAAGAGTTGTTTAGTTAGTTCTTTCAGTACTACTTGTCATCGTGGATGTCATCATACTTTTGAGTACTGTATTTGTTGCATGGTCTTGGGTCTCTCTCTCACCCCAAAAACTAATTCTAAATCAAGAATCTCCCCCTCACACAATAAGCTTGAGTCAAGGGCGCAACAATCTGTAACTCTTCCGTGTGACTTTTTTTGGATCCAAACTTGTTAGCAACATCGACTCTAATATCAGTAATGGATGATCTTGGGCTTCTCTCTCTCCAAAAGCTAACTCAAGAGGTGAGGCAACCCCTTAGACAATTGATGTGGGACAATCTCAATATTATTTAGTCTAACAATGTTCAACCCTTTGAGACCAGGCACTTAAGCTTGAAGAATTTTCAAATTTTGTAATTTGATAATTTTTCGAAACCATCATCTCAAGGGAAAAAAAGAGAAGTATATAAAGAACATATAAATCACATTATCAAGTGATGTAAAATACTTCAACTCTCATTTCACATGTAAGCCAAATTAAGAGTGCCATGTGAAATTTGGTTAATAACAATAGATAAAAAAATATATATACTTGCACCCGTTGCACCACATGTCATCTTAGTTTTAATATCATGTTAGAAAATTTAATTAAAAATTCAAATAGATAATTAAATGAAGATTACATGATATAAAGAAGGAAGCGTGATATTTTAACCATGTGAAGGTGTTCCTAAAAAGAAAAAAGTGTTCACATTGTAAAATCAGATGAGACTATAAAAATCTGAAACAACGAAATATGTGCAATTAAATTGGTGGAAAGGACTAATGACGCACGCACTTTTTGCATTCACAAGTGAAGACAAAGTCGCATGGAGAATTTGCAATCTGAAAAGGAAACAAAGTACCTACTCCAGACCCCTTAAAGCTTGACTTTTAATGCTCCCAAGTTTGTTATTAGAGATGATCCTGACATTAGTGTCTCTCCTGTAAGGACATGCACAATGATTGTGCTACCATAATATTTCTGAAAAGACTAGTGACAAATGCATGGTGTCCATGTGACGAAGTCACGTGGAGCACATGCATGCTGAAAAGAAGACAACGTACCTACTCAACTGGTCACCTTAGAAGCTTAGGTAGCGCATGCAAACGTTTCTGTTTTTCATGGTTTACGTTATTTTTTTGTTCCGGGAACAAAAAAAGAAAAAACCTTTGCTAACGCCACATTGTTTTTTTGTTCCCGAGAATAAAAACTTAGCCGGGAATGGTTTGGGAATGAAACAAGAAGCAAAAAAAAAAGTTGCTTCTTGTTCCTGAATAATTTGTAGAAATAAACTGATTTTCTTTTTTAATTTTCTTTTATTTCCTTTTCTTGCTGCGACCACCGTCAACCGTCCGGAGACCACACACCGCCCCGCGCCGCCCGGTTGCCGCCGCCGGTTCGGTCGCGCCGCCCGGTTGCGGCTCCGGTCGCCCGCCCGGGTGGCCACCGCCGCCCGCCCGCCCCGACCGCCCGCCGTCTCCGGCCGCCCCGTCGCCGCCGCCCGGTCGCCGCCGCCGCCGCCGCTTCCGCCGCCCGCCGTCGACCGCCGCCGTCTCCGGCCGCCGTTACCGCTGACGGCCACGCCGTCGCCGTCGCCGAGAAGCCCATCAACCCCCCCTCCGATCCCGCTGCGTACCGCCCCGTCCTCTTGGCCGCCCTCCGGCCGTCGGTCGCCGGCCGTCGCGGTCTTTACCGACGGTTGCCGCGCCGCCCTCTCCGGCCGTCGGTCGCCGTCGTCGGCCCGCCGGCCCGCCCCGCCGCCGCGCACTTCACCCGCCGGCCCGGCGGTCGTCAGCGGCCGATGGGCTTCCGGCGGCGCTTCGCGATGATGATCGGGGCTGACGGCCGCGGTGGCAGGCGGCGGCGGGCGGGCTGGCGGGCCGGCGGCGGCGACCGGCGGCGGCAATCCGTCGGCCGGATTAAAAAATGAATAAATACAAAAAAGAAATTGTTGCGTTATCAAACGCATTTCTATTCTTTTTCTATTCCAATAGTAGAAATTTTATGTCGTTATCAAACGGGTTCTTTTACTCGTAAATTGTTCCCGAGCAAAAATAGAAAAGAACCATTTCGAAAAAAACTCTTCCCCGAACGAAGCGTTTGCATGCGCGAGCCTTAGTGGCTACCTCGCTCAACTGACCCTCAAGGCTTGACCTTTAGGATAGATTTGTTTACGAAAATAAATAAATAAAATATATTTTCATCATTCATAAAAATATTTTAAAATAATTATTATCAATAATAAAATATTTTTTATTAGTTAATTATATCAAACGGTATAAAATTATTTTTAAGAAATACTTTATTAATTATTTATTTTTCGCGAAATAAACATAAGAAAATAATGGAAGATTTCCCTCACATAGTACTTCGCTGAGTTTGGAACCCTGAATAGAGTGAATGTCAAATTAATTATTAGAGATAATCATGGTATGCTTCATCTCCTTAAAACAATGATGCAGAAAATCTCCTGACAATTTATAATAAAATTAATTTACCATTCAACCCCAATAAGGGAAAAAAACACATATATGTCGACAAATGCCCAGAAATAGGGGCACAAAATGACAAAGCAACGCAAAACAATGATGGTATGCTTCATCTCCTTAAAACAATGATGCGGAAAATCTCCTGACAATTTATAATAAAATTAATTTACCATTCAACCCAAATAAGGGAAAAAACACATATATGTCGACAAATGCCCAGAAATAGGGGCACAAAATGACAAAGCAACGCAAAAAGGAGATATTGAGAATCCCTCCTAATTATCATTTACAGAATAATTAACTATCCAACCCCATTTAGGAGGAAACATGTGTCCTCGTTCGTCAACTATTGCGAACAAAAAGGACCATAGAATGACAACGCAAAACATGCAACACGCACATCTAAACACAGGTTAACAAGCTGAGGTGACATGGACCCTAAAAGCTTGATTTGCAATGCCACAAATCTACTGTTAGAGATAATTAACTATCCAACCCCATTTAGGAGGAAACATGTGTCCTCGTCCGTCAACTATTGCTAACAAAAAGGACCATAGAATGACAACGCAAAACGTGTAACACGCACATATAAACACAGGTTAACAAGCTGAGGTGACGTGGACCCTAAAAGCTTGACTTGTAATGCCACAAATCTACTGTTAGAGATAATTAGGATCCATGGAGATACGAAGAATCTCTCCTAACCATTTCTCACAATATTAATTAATCATTCAACCCCATTTAGGAGGGAACATGTGTGTCCTTGTCCCGTCAACTAAGGCAGACCAAAATTTGCAAAGAGCAGACCAAAAATACTGACTTTTCTTTGATTAATTTTACATGTACCAACTCTCATTTGACTTAGTTTCCAATGTGTATTTCAAAGTACAGACTTCACTCATCACTAATAATAACAAATTCTTGTATCTTTTACCGACTTCTCATAACCTTCTCACCAACATTTTAAATTTGCAAACTATTAAATGAAATTATCAACATTCATTTGAGTGATGTGCGAGCCTCTTGAAATACTCAATTAATGCTCTCAAGATCAATGTATAGTCTCCTTATCCCATGACAACGAGATAATTATCAAGAGATAAAGAGGTTCCTGAGGTGGCCCAAGAAGTTGAAAAATAAATGTATTAATAAATGCAATTTTATTATTCTATTGTCTGTCTCCAAAAGAGATTAGTGATACCAATTGATTGCGAGGATGGAGATGGTTCTGATGTATGTATGAACAGCTCTATCGATTCACTACAAACATCATTGTTTCATCCTTTTATCCGTTCTAAGTAAACAAGCATCATTATCACCATCTTGAAACTATGTATTTGTTCCCCAATTAGAAGTCTTCATGTCGCAAAATCAGATAAGACTCTGCAGATCTGAATGGACAAAATCTATAAAATTTAATTGCTAAAAAAGACTAATGATAAATGCATGGACACCACGCACATGTAACAAAGTCACGCGGAGCATATGAATGCTGAAACGAAAAGAACGTACCTACTCAGCTGGCCCCACCCATTGGGCACTTGGCATTTGAACTGGATTGTCTAGCTAAGTCTTCCAAGTGTCTAGCTAACTTGATTAGTTGATTTATGAAGCCACTCATTCTTTTAAAGTAATAGTTTAAGAAGAAAACTTGCTAAAAATGAATTTTAGATCAGATCGGATCGGATATTGATCCCTAAAATTTGCATTAGATATAAATGGATCAAAAGAATTAGATGGATTCATTTGAATAGGATTATTTTTAATTCGATCTAAATCTGATCCAACAAAATTTGGCTGTTTGATAGGTATGTGGTTAATGTCATCGTAGTTTTGTCTATCTAAATTTACCCTTAAACCCACTCAGTTATATTGATCCGTCCGCGACCTTTTCGAGTTCCCTCGCACATCCACTACTGAGAAGAGGCATGTAGGAAAAAGGTACACCCTCGACAAAAAAACTCCATTTCAAAGGAGCAAATTTTCCGACCAAAAAAACGGGGAGCAAATATCACCTCTTCGCTATCAATTTCTTACACCTGGCTGGGACTTCATATAAAAAAACATTTCGGCGTCTTATCTAAAAAATATAGAAAAGCGAGCCTCGATTTTGACACTTTCATGAAAGAGACCTACACTTGCATTGGGCCGTTTCTTTATGCTTATTGTCAAACTTATTGACCCAGATTCGAGGGAAAAAGAGGGGACCTTTTGGCATCTTATGCGACAAACTGATTGTTCATGGAAATGATATCCTCCAGATGCGCGTCACGCCTGATGCATGAAAAGGCATATGATCATCGATGACTATTAAGATAAAGTAAAGAGTGTGAATAGCACAGGTAGTCTCCCTACTTGCTTTTTGAACAATAAAAAGATTCTCCTTTGATTAAGAGATATAATAGTTTTAAAAAAAAGGTCGTAAAACGCCACATTGGAATCCGAAAAATGACGTCTATTTTTTATTCAGTTTTTCCCTCTTATAAGTGAGCATGGAGGTCATAAAACCAAGGTCTAATAAATGGAGCCTTAATCGATGCAACTGGGTCACAAGTCGACAATTGAGATCATGATCATGTGGCATGATTCGATGATAATTGAGATTATGAGTATTTTGGGAGAAAATGATTTATTCTTCTTCTTGCGTTGGATTTTTTTTGGATATTACAAATGAGGAAGAGAAGACCTTATTTATACACGAGCCCCTTTAATTATAATCATAGATATTCTTTTGATCTAATGGTAGGGATCCAATCACCCTATCTACTAACTACTCCCATCAATTGCAATTATTCTCTAGAATCTAAGTGTTCATTACCCATAATACACTTAAAAATATTATAAAGTATTCATTAAAACCCTAGATCCCTGGAAGTTTTAAGCATGCCTAGTCATTTGACCACGTCCTCTGCTTTTTGCACCGTAAAAACCTTTGGATGGTGACATTCTCCCTCACCTCCTCTTAGCTTTTGACAATCCTATTGAGATACTAACAACCAGTGCTACACTAATAATGCATGCACTATTTTGTCATCCTCAAAACACTATGAGGGCTTCTCCCAACATGTTTTACCATCTGATTCTAGTTATCACAAATTTAGAGGGGATCTTAACTATGAGTGTTCATGAAGTACTCTTTCGTTATACTTGATAAGGAAATGTTACTTTTTTCAATATACTATTTACGCATAATACAAAGAAACAATATATTGAAAATAAGAAACTTACTACCAAAATCCTTCAAAAAATTAAACTAATTAAAACCAAAAAGAGACCATCAACACACATTTAGATAAAATGCATAGATTTAACTGAAATCCAAGAATAGCACGCCTAATCTCCTATAGTTTCTAATTTTTGGACTGTAAACATACTTTTTTTTTGGCCAAGGAAAATGAGTCGCAGGATGTACCCAGATATTTGTGCCGTACCTTAATTATGACGTTGACTAATAATGTCACTTAAAGGGGGTGAATAAATGATGTGGACCCTTCAAGCGTGACTTTTAATGCCGCAAATATGTTGTTAGAGACGATTAGGATCCAAGGAGATACGAAGAATCTCTCCTAAGCATCCCCAACAATATCATTTAATCATTCAACCCCATTGAGGAGGAAAAATTTGTGTCCTTGTCCTGTCAATGGCAGACCAAAATATAACTTAGGAATGAGGTTGAAATAATTATAACATTTGGCGTTTGTAAAGGATTGTCTAGCTAAGTCTTTCAGTACTCAATTGTCATCGTGGAAGTCATCATATTTTTGAATATTCTATTTAGGTTAATAATGTTCAATCCTTTGCAAACCATGCACTCAAGTTTGAAAATTTTTCCGACTTTTGCAATTTGATAAGCATTCAACACCAACACCCTTCTTGTATCTTTTACCGACTTCTCATAACCTTCTTACTGACATCTTAAATTTGCGAACTATTATATGAAATTACCAATATATATTTGAGTGATGTGCAAGCCTCTTGAAATACTCAAATAATGCTCTCAAGGTCAATGTATAGTCTCCTTGTCTCATAACAACGAGATAATTATCAAGAGATAAAGAATGTCCTGAGAAAGTTGAAAAATAAATGTATTATTACATGCAGTTTTATTATTTTATTGTTTGTCTCGAAAAGAGATTAGTAATGATAATTGATTGCGAGGATCGAGATGGTTATGATGTATGTATGAACAGCTCTATCAATCCACTGAAAACGTTATTGTTTCATCCTTTTTATCAGTGCTTAGTAAACAAGCATTATTATCACCATCTTGAAAATATGTATATGTTCCCCAATTAGAAGTCTTCACTTTGCAAAATCAGATAAGACTCTGAAAAAAGACTAGTGATAAATGCATGGACACCACGCACATGTAAGAAAGTCACGTGGAGCATATGAATGTTGAAAAGAAAAAATCGTACGTACTTAGCTGGCCCCACCCATTGGGCACTTGGCACAAGATTTTCTAGGTAAGTCTTCCAAGTTGTCTAGCTGACTTTACTAGTTAACTCGCGAAGTCATCCATTCTTTTAAAGTAATAGTTAAGAAGAAAAGTCACTAAAAATGAATTTCGAATCAGGTCTGATTGTATATGGGTCATTAAGATTTGTATTAGATATAAATAGATCAAAATGAAATAGATGGGTTAATTTGAATAGGATTATTTTTAACTTGATCAGAACCTAATTCAACAGAATTCGACTGTTTGAGAGTTGTGTTGTTCATCATTGTGGATGTCTTCGTACTCTTGTCTATCTAAATTTACCCTTAAACCCACTCCATTATATTGATCCGTCCGTAAGCTTCTTCACCAGTTCCCTCGCACATCCACTTGTGAGAAGAGGCAAGTGGGAAAAAGGTGCACCCTTGGCAAAAAAACTCCATTTCAAAGGAGCAAATTTTCCGACCAAAAAAAAAAAAAAAAAGAGAGAGAGAGAGAGAGAGAGAGAGAGAGAGAGAGAGAGAGAGAGCAAATTTCACATCTTTGCTATCAATTTCTTACACCTGGCCGGGACTTTCGTATTAAAAAAATTCGGCGTCCTATCTTAAAAATATAGAAAAGCGAGCCCCGATTTTGACATTTTCATGAAAGAGACCTACAATTGCATCGGGACGTTTCTTTATGATTATTGTCAGACTTATTGACCCAGATTTGAGGAAAAAAGGGACATTTTGGCATCTTATGCGAAAAACTGACTGCTCATGGAAATGATACTGTTGAGATGAGGGTCATGCTAGACGCATGAAAAGGCATATGATCATCGATGACTATTAAGATAAATTTAAGAGTGAATAGCACAGGTAGTCTCCCTACTTGCTTTTTGAAAAATAAAAAGATTCTCCTTTTATGGAGAGGCATAATAGTTTAAAAAAAAAAAAAAAGTTGTAAATCGCCACATTTGAATCCGAGAAATAACCTCTATTTTTTATTCAATTGTTCCCTCTTATAAGTGAGCCTCGAGGTCATAAAACCGAAGTCTATTAAATGGAGCCTTAATCGATGCATCTGTGTCACAAGTAAACTTTTGAGATCATGATCATGTGGCATGATTTGATGACATGACGTATCTTATGACAAAGAGAATATGAGTATTTTGGGAGAAAATGATTCATTCTTCTTCTTGTGTTTGATTTTTTTTGGATGTTACAAATGAGGAACAAGAAATCTTATTTGGACATGAGCCCCTTTAATTATAATTGTAGTTATTTTTTGGATCTAACGGTAAAGATTCAATCACCCTATCTACTAACTACTCCCATCAATTGCAATTATTCTCTAGAATCTAAGTGTTCATTACCCATAATACTCTTAAAAACATTATAAAGTATTTATTCAAACCCTAGATCCCTAGAAGTTTTAAGGCATGCTTTTTGTGCCTTAAAAACTCTCTGGATCATGATGTTCTCCCTCGCCTCCTCTTAGCTTTTGAAATCCTATTGAGATATTATCAACCTATCTCTATTTTGTCATCCTCAAAACATTACGAGGAGTATTCCCAACATGTTTTACCATCCAATTCTAGTTATCACGAATTCACAAGGGATCTTGACAACGAGTGTTCTTGGAGTACTCTTTCATTATACCTAATAATGAAATGTTACTTTTTTCAATATACTATTTATGCATAATACAAAA
The DNA here is from genome assembly GCA_017140185.1 of Eucalyptus polyanthemos subsp. polyanthemos. NCBI lineage: Eukaryota > Viridiplantae > Streptophyta > Magnoliopsida > Myrtales > Myrtaceae > Eucalyptus > Eucalyptus polyanthemos. The sequence goes on along the minus strand of CM029466.1, from coordinate 47,505,231 downwards.
GAAACAATATGTTGAAAATAAGGAACTTATTAACAAAATCTTTGAAAAATTTAAACTAATTAAAACAAAAAAAGAGACCATCGACACACATTTAGATCAAATGCATAGAATTAACTGAAATCCAAGAATAGCACACCTCATCTCCTACAGTTTCTAACTTTTGGATTGTAAACATAATTTTTTCGCCAAGGAAAATGGGTTGCGGGATGTACGCAGAAATTTGTGCCGTACCTTAATTATGATGTTGGCTAATAATATTACTTAAAGCCGGGTGAATAAGTGATACGGACCCCTTCAAGCTTGACTTTTAATGCCACAAATATGTTGTTGGAGATGATTAAGATCCAAGGAGATACGAAGAATCTCTCCTAATCATCCCCAACAGTATTAACTAATCATTCAACCCCATTTAGGAGGGAAAATTTGTGTCCTTGTCTTGTCATCTAAGGCGGACCAAAATATAATTTTGGAATGAGGTTGAAATAGTTATAACATCTGGTGTTTGTAAAGGATTGTCTAGCTAAGTCTTTCAGTACTCATTCGTCATTGTGGACGTCATCATATTTTTGAATATTCTATTTAGGTTAACAATGTTCAACCCATTGCAAACCATGCACTCAAGTTTGAAGAATTTTTTAACTTTTGCAATTTGATAAGCATTCGACATCAGTCCCCCTCCCCAAGTAAAAGGGGGCACATGTATAAGGATTTCAAGTTCAGCTACACGTAATTTAATTGAAAGTATATTGATCATAGAGAGTTAAACTTCCATTTTATAAGACTGGAAACTTTATAGAGTATCTAAAACGACCGTCATATTATGATCATTAATGCAATGTACAACCTCAAATGAAATGCTACAAAATTCTTCTAAGATTCATCAGTGGCTGATTTCATGAAGCAGCGAATGGTGTAGAACCGAAGTGAAAATAAATTATGAAAGCATTTTTCATGCACATTTAGAAATGAAATTTAGGGTCTATCGAAATATTTAATTTTGTATATTGTAAGATATACATGCACCAAGTAATTGGTTAAATTTTGAAATGTGAAACTTATCTTATATATCTACATTTTTCTTAAAAAATATTTGATTATATCGTTCCACTTATATTTTTCTAGGTTCCCTTGCACATTCAAGTTTGACAAGGTGCACCCTTGAGAAGAAATCTACATTTTGAGAGAGTGGATTGCAAAAAGTCATCTCTTTGCTATCGATTTCTTACCCAAAATGCTGGCTCTTATATCGACATAGAAATGTTTGCAACAATGTCTTAGCGACAGATAAAAAAGGTCAGCCTTGATTTTGACATCTCATGAGAGATAGCTACACTGGCATTATAACTGTTTCTTCATTTCTATCGTCAAATTCATTGACTCTAGACTAGAGGAGAAAAAGACTTTTTGGCATCTCAAGCAGTAGACCGATTGTTTATGAGAATGATGGTCGTGAGATGAGTGTCATGCATAATGCATGAGAAGGTATATGATGATTGACAGCTATCAAGGTGAATTTAAGAATGAATAGCCCATGCAATCTCTCTCCTTTAATTTGAAAAATTAAAAGAGTATCCTTTGATTAAGCGGTATAATGTTAACATAAGGTTGTAAATTGTCTCATTTCAATTTAATAATTACCCTTTTTACAACAATTTTTCGCTCTCATGAATGATTTCGGAGTTCACACACTCACAGTTCAATAAAATGAGTCGTATTTAATGTATGTGGATGAAGTAGTTGAATCCAAAGATAAATGAAATCGAAAGGTTCAAGCATGACGTGTTATAAAAGAGATATGAAAAATCAAGAAATTTTCAAAATTGTTTTTAGGTTTATCATATTTTTAATTAGGGTTAGTATAACAAAAAAATCCCAAACTGGTGCACTTGTGACAAATTTACCCAAAATTAATTTTTGACCACAAAAAACCCTCCTAAACTGGTGTACATGCGACAAATTTACAATAAATTAATTTTTTGATCACCAAAAATCTCAAATTAATACATTTGTGATAAAACTACCATCCGCTAGTTTCCATTAAATTAGATTAATATTTAAAAAACCCAAATTAAATTGAGGGTAAAACTTCAAATTGGTATATTTGTTAACTACTACGTGTTATCCAACTTAGTAATTTGACAATAAAGTTTAACGTAAGGTAAATTTATTGTGGGTTTACCAGTTTAAGGTTTTTTTTTTTTTTTTTTTTTTTGCCAAAAAATTAATTTATGATAAATTTATCATAAATATACAAATTTTGGATTTTTCATGTTATTAAAATTTTCAATTATTATATCACCGCCCGCAGCGGCACACCTGGCTTGGGCTCTCTCCCTCACGAAGGAGAGGAGTTCAAATTCCAGATGTGTCGTTAGGGATTCTTACATGGAGTACTATGGTGGTGAGTCCTGCAATCGCTCCCCTAGGGTTTGCTCGCCGACTGTCGGCTTACGAGATTCTTTGGGTTACAAAAAAAAAAAAAAACATTTTCAATTATCACCAATTCAAACAAGTTTTGTTAATGAGTGTTTCAAGTTACTCTTTAATCATACTTAATAAGAATATAATTTATCTTCAATATACCTTTTGTGCATAACACAAAAGAAATAATGCATTGGAAATAACACAATTCTCTTGATTAACAAAATACTTAACTAATTTCAACTAATCAAACCAAGAAACAGACCATCAAAAGACAATTATATCGAAATCATAGAGTTCGCTAACATCCAAGAATAGTAAACCTAGGCTCCTATAGTTTCTAGTCTTTTCTACTTTTTTTTTTGTTGGAACATTATGAGCTCCACTTGAGGAAACTTGATTTCTACAAGTTCAAACTTTTTGTTTTTTCTTACCAATATTATTATTTTTGCCAAGTGCAATATTATGCAGGATTTTCACTGAAATTTGTGCACTACCTTAATTAGTGTAGCCTCCACTTTGGTCCAAACATTACGGAAGACGTATCAAGTGATGGAAAATTCTATGATTCAGTCTGGCAATTTATAAGACCGGTCTATCACCTGGACTATCGGATCAAAAGAAAAAGAATTTCTAATGTTGGATGATTTCAAAAAGACTGAACTTACGAATAGTTAAGGAAAATTGTTGACTGTAAAATTGACTGTAAAATTGTGAATATTCCTATAAATTAAGGGAAATTATGATAATACAATTACTCATTAATAAGACCTTTTAATTTTATAAACTGTTACGATCATGTAGATAAGTTATTAAGAATAGAAAAATATTTACAAGAAATTCAGATTGATTAAGATTTTTCATGGAACGTTATGATATTAGGATATTCAGTCTAATGAAATTTTAAGATAATACAACATGCAAAAAATTTAATTACTAATTCGTCATTTACAAGGTTTACGGGAACATCAAAATTGTTAGGGACAATTACTACACATAACTACCATCCCTTATGACAATTTGAGAATTTTACTGTGCTATGACTTAATTGCTAAGTGTTCGCATTTCATATTACAAATTCTACAGACGAATTACTGTCCATAAAGGTGAATTATTAGCTATAAATGCAAATAAATTGCGATCATCAAAGGGAACTTACGACCCAAAAGTGAGCTTACTGACTCGATGTCATTGCACTTCGAGATTCACATGTTTTTCCCACGGAATTTTATAATAAGTGCTGCAATGAAGTAGGGCTTCGATCTATGACCCGAAAAAAAAAAAAAAAAAAAAAGTAGGGCTTTGATCAAAAGTTTATGGCTTTTTACCTCTTTTTTCTCCCTCCATCGTCTTCTTTAATATTTAGTTATGGGGAAGGGTTTAAGTCAGTCCCACCATCCCCTCCATCTATTGTTGATTTTATCCGAGTTTTTATTTTTGTCATTTTTTCTTCTTTTTTCTTATCTCTTGATCTAAATCTAGGAGCTCTTTTCTCCCGTCTAATTTTAGATCTGAGAGTTTGAACTCTCCTAATCTAGTTTTGGGCCTTAGAATTCTTTGCTCCCCATTTAGCTATGGGAGTTAAATAATGTTTTCGGATATCCGATGCCCCCGTTTTGTCCGTATATAAGTACTCCGCCTCTAGTTTCAACAATAATCTTAGAAGCTCTTGCGTTTCACTAAACTACAAAAGATTTGCTCTTCCAAAAGTTAGATTTGAGTTTATTCTACCTATTGTGGTTGTCTCATTATAGTGATGGTGCAAAGAAAGTCAAACTTAGGTGCACACCATCAACTGGCAATGTTAAAATTATTAGAGGAAAAATCTCTAACTTGTGCTCATCAGTAATGATGATACAAGATCCAATGATCAGCCACAAATTATTTTGCTTGACAAATCTAATTTATAGAATGAATGTATATTTAACCCTAATGGTGCTCATGGATTTGGCTTTGTTTTGGAGTATTTTGGCCTTTGCTTCGTTTCGATTTGCTTTGCCACAAAAGTTTATGTACTTTTCATATATCCTTTTGAGTAATTAATTTTCTTTCGACAAAAAAAAAAGAAAAAGAAAAGAATAGGGCTTTAATCAAAAGTTTGTGGCTTTTTACCAAATTTGATGGTATATAAAATTAGGTGAAGGAGGACGATTCTATTGACACAAATGATTCACAAACTTTGACCCAATATATAATGTAATCATTAAACTTTAGCCCAATGTGCAATGTGATCTCTGAACTTTTAATTTGTTTATTGTAGTCCCTAGACTTTCATTATATGTTCGATATAATCTTTGAACTATGTGAGCATATTAAAGTTTAGGGACTACATTGCACATTGGGTCAAAATTTATGGACTATTTATGTCATTTTCCCATTCTATTACTTCATTTTCCAAAAATTGATTTCATTCGGTTCCAATAAACTTCTAAGAGAGTTGATAATTGTCAAAGCACTTGTTTGTAAAAAAATCTGTCATCTAATTTCTGGATAGCTTGTTGCAACTTACCAGCAATTTTATAAAGTTTTTGGCACAATTTGTAAATTACCCATTTTTTTAAATCTTTTTCCAACTTTCATTTTGTTTTTGTTGCCAACTTTTATTTGCTTTCTTTCAAACACCATAAATGGACTCTTTTATGAATTCAACAACATTCATTTATGTGATTTATAGGCTCTTCCCATTAGGTTACCTTAATCTCATACGACTTGTTTACCAACGTCTATGATATAAAAGTTCACCAATTCTTCTATTGATTTTTCAGCTTTTATTTGTCTACTTTTCAAAGCATTAAATTACCGACTCTTTTTAGAATTACCAAGATTCATTGGAGTGATTACCAATTTTTCCTGATTGAGTTACCAAACACTTTTGCGCTACCAGCTCTTATTTTAATTTGTTACAACGTTTATTTGATTTCCATTAAATTACCAACTCCTCTTATCTTTAACCCAAAAAAATTTTCCTATTTTTTGCCAACTTTTTTACCTCTCTCACCAATGCATTAAATTTACCAAAATCGTCATCATCAATTTTGAGAGAATAAGCAATTTGTCTTCAAGTAAGTTATCAACTGGTATTGGATTGCTAACTCTAATATGAGTTACTTCAACGTTTATTTCGTATTTTTACTTCAATAACTTTTCTTTTTGTTTATCAACTATTGTTTGAGTTACTTATCGAATTTTTACATTTACTAACTTCTTTTAGAAATTACTAATCTTAATTACACCTATTACCAACTTTTCTCTAATTAAGTTACTAACTAGCTTTGCATATACCAACTTTTATTTGACTTAGTTTCCAATGTTTATCTCAAAATTACAAACTTCCCTCATCACTAACAAAAATAAATTCTTATATTTTGTTTACCAACTTCTATTTTCCTTCTCATAGACGTCTTGAATTTGTGAACTATTATATGAAATTATTAACATTAATTGAGTGATGTGCGAGCCTTCTGAATATTCAATTAATGCTCTCTAGATCAATTTAGAGTCTTCTTGTCCCATCGCAACGAGATAATTATCAAGATGTAAAGAAGGTCCTCATGTGGCCCCAAGAAAGTTGACAAATAAATAAATGAAAAATGAATGAATTATTGAACGCAGTTTTACTCTATGCTGTCTGTTTCCAAAAGAGATTACTAATAATAATCAACGGCCAGGATAGAGATACTTCCGATAATATATAGATGAAGCTCTATCGATCCACCACAAACATTATCGTTCCATCCTTCTATCTGTGTTAAGTAAAAGAAGCATCATTATTATATTTTAAAAATATGTATGTGTTCCCCAATTAAAAGGCTTCACGTTGCAAAATCAGATAAGACTATGCAGATCTGAAATGACGAAATCTATACAATTTGATTGCGGAAAAGATGCAAAAGCGAAGACAAAGTCATGGGAGCATTTGCATGGTAAAAAGGAGACAAGGTACCTCGTCGCAAGGACCACTTGGCTTGACCTTTAATGCCACCAAATTAATCAAATTCAACCCCGTTTAGGAGGAAACACAAGCATCCTTGTCTGTCAACAAATGCGAACAAAAAGGGACACAGAATGACAAAGCAGACGTGTTCCACGCAGTACGAACACAGCTTAATAAGCTGAGGAAGGTCCATCCACATTTGGATCACTGAAGATGAACCATGAGGTTACAAGCAAATGTGGGCCAAAATACAACTTGAAACGAGGCTGAATTAATTATTAGATTTGGCATTTGAAAAGGATTGTCTAGCTAAGTCTTTCAGTACCGATCGTCATTGTGAATGTCATCATACTTTTGAATATCGTATTTGGGTTAACAAAGTTCAACTCTTTTTAGACCATGCACTCAAGTTAGAAGATTTTTCAACTTTTGCAATTAGATAACTTTTTCGACGCTATTATCCCAAAGAAAAAGGGGACAAGTGTAAGGAATTAAAGTGAAGCCTTCACATAATTACCTGAAAAGTATATTTATCATATAGATTTAACCTTTTAGTTTATAAGACTGGAAACTTTATAGTGTCTTAAACGAGAGTCGCACATAATGCAATCAACGTATACCTCGAATGAAAAGTTGCAAATTTCTTCTACGATGTTGTTGACTTCATGAAGTAGCAAATGGTATCAAATTGAAGTTAAATAAATTACAAAAGCTTTTTCATGCGAATTTAGAAATAAAATTTAGGTTCTATCAAAATATTTAATTTTGTATATTATTAAATAGGCATGCACCAAACATAATTGGTTGAACCTTGGAACATAGGACTTATCTTATATATCTACATTTTCCCTAAAACCTATTTGATTATATCAATCCACCTGTGATTTTTCCAGGTTCCTTTGCACATCAAACATAATTGGTTGAACTTTGGAACATCGAACTTATCTTATATATATAGATTTTCCCTAAAACCTATTTAATTATATCGATCCACCTGTGATTTTTCCAGGTTCCTTTGCACATCTAAGTGGGAAGAGGAAGAAACCTCCAATTCGAAGGAGTGAATTGCAAAAGGTCACCTATTTGATATCCGTTTTTTTACCCAAATTGCTGGCTATCGTATCAACATAAAAACGTTTGCAGCACATGTCTTATCGAAAGATTTTTAAAAAAAGGTTGGCCTTGATTTTGACATTTTCATGAAAGATAGCTGCACTTGCATTGTGAAATTTATTAACCCTGGACTAGAGGAGAAAAAGACTTTTGTGGTATCTTAAGCAACAAAGAGAAGCGCATGTACTCTCTCTAGTGTCTTTTGACAAATTATATCCTTTGGTTGAGCAGTATAATGTTAACATAAGGTTGTAGGGTGCATTCAGCTCAGTATTTCCAAGCGGTTTTCAGCCTCCAAAGCCCCTTGGAAAAATATTGCACCGTTTGCCAATCATTTAGAATGAGCTTTTGGCCAGATTCTAGCTTTGGGAAAGCTGAAAGTGCAATGCTAGTAGGAACTAACATTAGGCTTTCAGCATTTTGTAAAATGCTGAAACTATTTTTTTTTTCCAAACTATTTTCACAAATTCTTCAAATTTCCGATCATGTCCCTAGTCAATTTTTTTTTTTTTAATTAAAAGAAGGAGACAACCCTTTGCCAGACTGGGGAAAGCTATGGTCGCCAACGAGCTAGATCTAGCACCAACAGTCATTAATTGAGGTCGGCCAAGGACGGGCAACACTTGGTGAGACCCACTTGACCCAGATGGAGCGCGGCCTAGGCGAGGGTCACCTAAGGCCGTGAGACCCAAGCAAGAGTCGCCTAGGTTGCATGCCGCTTAGGTCCACTGGGTCTCACTAGGTCACACGACCTCGAGTGACCTCAACTGATGGCTGCCAACGCCATATCTGGCTCAATCGATGGTTGTAGCCCTTTGCTATTTCGATGAAGAGTTTCGTTCATTTTTTTCAAATAATATATTTATATATCCAAAACCCATTACAATTTTTTTTTTTTGTCAAACACACATTCAACTCAAAATCCATTTGTGAAGTGGTTTTACAAAACACAATTTGCATTTTCCTAAGTAGCTTTGACTCTTAGCATTTGCGTTACACTCAAAACTCATTGGTAAAGCTGAACCAAATGCACCCATAAATCGTCTCATTTGAATTCATCAAATTGCCCTGTTTGATACAATTTTTCACTCTCATGAATGACCTCGAAGTTCACACTCCCACAGTTCAATGAATGGAGTCTTATTTAATGTACGTTGACAAAGCACTTGTATTCATGAAGATTAATCAACTTAAAAGATCAAAATATTACTTGTTGTAAAAGAGAAATGAAAAAAATTGAGAAATTTTTCTAAATGTATTAGGTTGACCATACCTTCAGTCATCACCAAATAAAAAAAGGTTTTGTTAATGAGTATTTCGAGTTACCTTTTAACCATACTTAATAAAGAAATACTATTATCTTCAATGTGCAATTTGCGCATAATATAAAAGAAGTAATACATGTGAAAATAAAAAAATCTCCTTATTAACAAAATCCTTAACTCATGAGCAGTAAATGATATAAAATTGAAGTGAAAATAAATTACAAAACTTTTTCATGCACATTTAGATATAAGATTTAGGGTCATTGAAATATTTAATTTTGTATATTATTAAAGAGACATGCATCAAAGATAATTGGTTGAACTTTGACATGTGGAACTTATCTTATATATTTAGATTTTCTCTAAGGCCTCTTCGATTATATCGATCCACCTATGATTTTTTCCAAGTTCTCTTGCACATCTAAGTGGGAAGAGGTGCACCCTTGATAAGAAAACTTCATTTCGGAGAAGCGAATTGCAAAAAAATCACCTTTCTGCTATCGATTTCTTACCCAAAATGCTGGCTCTCTCATCGACATAAAAATGTTTGTAGCACAAGTCTTATTGAAAGATTAAAAAAAAAAATGGTCGGCCTTAATTTTGACAATTTCATGAAAGATAGCCACGCTTGCATTTATTGTGAAATTTATTGACCCTAGGTTAGAGGAGAAAAAGACTTTTCGGGATCTTAAGCAACAAACTGATTGTTCATGAGAATGATAGTCTTGATATGAGTGTCATGCAAAAGGCACGAAAAGGGATATGATGATTGACAGCTATCAAGATAAATTTAAGAGTGGATAGAGCATGTAATCTTATGAAAAATTAAAAGAGTATCATTTGGTTTAGTGGTTTGTAAATCATCTTATTTGAATTCAACAAGTCGCCCTTTTTGATACAATTTTTTGCTCTCATGAATGATCTCGAGCGTCACACACCAACAGTTCATTGATTGGAGTCTTATTTTATTTACGTGGACAAGGTAGTTGTATTCACGAAGATTAATCGACTCAAAATATTTAAATATTTTGTGTTATAACAAAGAAATGAAAAAAAAAAAATTCTTCAAAAGATTTTAGGTTTACCAGAGCTTCAGTTATCGCCCATTCAAAAGGTTTTTAACATGTGTTTCAAGTTACTCTTCTCTCATACTTAACAAAAAAATAATTTTATCTTCAGTGTACAATCTGCGCATGATACAAAAGAAGTAATACATTTGAAAATAGCAAATCTCCTTATTAATGAAAATTTTAACTAATTTCAACTAATTAAACCAACAAACAAACCATTAACCAACATTTAGGCTTTGTTTTTTTCATAAAAAATATTTCCCTCATTTTCCAATTTTAGGATCACTTCGGAAATAAGTTAACAAAAAATATTTTCCTAGTCAAGGAATTATCTAGCTAGGTCTTTCATTAGTCATCGTCATCGTGGATGTCATCATGTCATATTTTTGAATATTCTATTTAGGTTAACAATGATCAACTCTTTGCAAACCATGCACTTAAGCTTGAAAATTTTTCTGACTTTTGCAATTTGATAAGTAACCCACACCATTACCCTAAAAAATAGGGCACAAGTGTAAGGAATTAAAGTTCGGCTACACGTAATTGCATTTCATAGAAAATTAAACCTCCATTTTTTAAGACTCAAAACTTTATAATGTAATGGAAACGAGAGTCACAATATGACCTTAATGTAATGTACACCTCAACTGAAATGTTACAAAATTCTTGTACGAATGATCATCAGTTGACTCATGAGCAGCAAATGATATAAAATCGAAGTGATAATAAATTACAAAAGTTTTTTTCATGTGTATTTATATGTAAAATTTAGGGTCTATCGAAATATTTAATTTTGTAAATAGAAATGCACCAAAATAATTAGTTGAATTTGGGAACGTAAAATTTATCTTATATATTTAGATTTTCCCTAAAACTTAACCAATTATATCAATCCACTTTTGATTTTTCCAGGTTCCTTTGCACGTCTGAATGGGAAAAAGGTTCACCCTTGAGAGGAAACCTTTCAAGGGAGTGAATTGCAAAAGTCACCTCTTTGCTATCGATTTCTTATCCAGAATGCTGCCTCTCACATCGGCATAGAAATGTCGGCGCGCGTCTTATCGAAAGATAAAACTGGTCGGCCTTGATTTTGACATTTCCATGAAAGATAGCTGCACTTGCATTTACCGGCCAAATTTGAAGATTGATGACTGAGTTAATATAAATATAAAAAATTTTAAAAAAAATTCTTTTATTATTTTTTATTTAATACTGGCCAACACTAATTGATTTTACCATAACGTTCCTCCAGTTAAGTCCTTATGTCATGAACTGGATATATGCTATGTTACCAAGTTCAAAGAAATATACAAGGGCGATTTTACGTAGCTTATCATTAAAAGACATAAATTCGTAACTCGTAAGCACATTACTGGCAAATTGTCGTATTCTTTCTTTTCTAGACATGATAGAAGCTGGTAAATCGTTTCCCGAAATACCCGAAATGTCAACCCTGGGTCCGCCACTGCGTACGAAAATTTTTTATAAGCTGAATCGAAGTGAATAAACCCCCCGTTTGTGGAGCCAAGTACTTCCTCTCCCGTGGGATGACAAATTATCGTTAGAGAGTCACTTAAATCTCACGTCCTCCTCTCTCTCTCTTCCTTCTAAGCCCTTCTAAGCTCTCTTTCTCTCTCTCTCACACACACAACTCCGAACAAGATTTTCTGTAAGAGGGAGGGAAGGTACCGCAACCCCAGAAAAATCAGCAACTTTTTATACCGTCATATTTGACGCAAGTTGGTATGTGATGGATTTCAATTTTGTCATCAATTTTTCTGTCTCAGATGGTGTTATATTTGTCTAATGATAACGCATATCATTTTCAGTTCTTTCTTGAGTAAAAGCCGATAAACGGAACGCATGGAGGGAATGTCTTCCCATCTAAAGGAACTATGGGAGAAATGGGAACTGCGAGCCCTGGTCCTCCTCAGCCTCGCCATTCAAGTTCTGCTTGTCATCCTTGGGCGTCACCGGAAGTACCGGCCCGACGTGTGGCTGAAAGCATTGGTCTGGTCGTGCTACTTGGCAGCAGACGCAGCAGCACTCTACGCGCTCGGCAAGATAGCGACCCGGCTCAAGCAAATGCGTCGTGAACTCAGAGACGCCACCCAGGGGCTGGACCCGAATGCACAGATGACAGCATTCTGGGCGCCGTTCCTGCTGCTGCACTTGGGCGGTCCTGACACCATCACGGCCTACACCCTCGAGGACAACGAGCTCTGGTTGAGGCATTTTCTCAGACTCGTTGTCCAAACAGTCGGAACACTGCTCATCTTCTTTCAGGCGTTGACAGGCTCCGAACTCTCACTACTTTCGCTTCTCATGATTGTCTCCGGCCTCATAAAGTACGGTGAGAGGGTTTACGTCCTCCAGGCCGCAAGTAGCGAGCATTTCAGGGACTCAATCCCCGACCCTCCTCTCCATTACTCGAAGATCCTGGAGGAATATAAGTTGAAGGAGGCCGAAGGTTATGATGTCACGCCGCACGAGGTGATCGAGGTACATGGAGTGAACATGGAACACGACCTGAAGGCGTACGGAGATCTTTCGCGTCCTGATGAAGAGCTCTTATCCAATGAATTGAGGGAGAGGAAGAAAGAACAGGATGGGGAAAACATTAATTGCGGCAATGAATCGAAGAAGCAAGAACGGGGCAGGGGAAAGAGTAAGTGCAGCCACTCTTTGTTAGCCACAGCCAGAGGCACGTCCGACTTTTTCCGGCGCCTTTTCGGGGACAAAGATCTTTTACCTGTAGATATGAGCAAGCGCAACCGGGCCGAATTGGCAGTAGCCAAAGAACTGATCAACATTTTCCGGCGCCTTTTCACAGATCTCGTGCTTAGCTTCCAGGACCGTGACACTAGCCTGTCAATGCTCAAGGAAAAGCATTATCACGTGGTTTCAGAGTTATTGAGATTGAACTGGGACTCATGTACGATTTGCTCTACACTAAAGCAATGGCGATCCAGAATCGATGGGGCTTTACTCTCCGCACCGTGAGTATCCTATCCACCGGAATGGTCTTGGTGCTTTTTTCCTTGTCAGACAAGGACAAGTACTCCAAGTCCAATATCTATGTGACCTATTTGTTGCTCTGGGTCGCCATTTTCCTGGAGATTTATGCATTGTTTGTTCTTCTCTTCTCCGACAAAGCGGCTTGTTGGCTGAACGACCAGAGGCCCGCCATCCTGGATCTTGTTGAGCGGGTACAACCACTTTATAACAGGGCGCAGGTGGTCGGGTTCTATGGTGCAGTACAACCTACTAAGCTTCGCCCTCAAAGAGAAACACCTCTGGTGCCATCCAATCCTAGAGTTGCTACACGTCAACAAGAAGGTCGTGAAGTTCTTGTACAGGGGTGAGGAAAAGGTGAGAGACTTTCTAAAAGAACGGGTCATTGAGCATTTCAAATCCCAACGGACGAGCGACTTTCTAAAAGAACAGGTCGTCAAGCACTTTGAGTCGCAGGAGACAAGCGAGCGCGAAGTCCAGATCAAATGGACCTACCGGGGACATATCATACTCGAAAGGGAAGGATTATTGGGCAACTTGAGATGGAGCATTGAGTTAGAGTTCGACCAGAGCATCCTCATCTGGCACATTGCAACTGAACTTTTATGCCACCCGGAAGATCCGTCCTCTCTTAAAGAACCTCTCTACTCGGAAGAACATGTTAGAAAAAACATCAGATCGGGTTCTGAAATGAGCAAGCAATTGTCTCGGTATATGCTGTATCTTTTGGTCATGTACCCTTTTCTCTTGCCGATTGGAGTTGGACGCGTCCAATTCCTAGACATGTACGTAAGCGCAAGGAATTTCCTCAATGAGCAGAAGTCAAACGACAACGTGCCAAAAACCCTTCAGCTGAAGAGGGTGGCAACAGCCGAAACCGAAAAGAGAGCGAATCCAACATCACTGAAGCTTGTGGAGCGCTGCGCAAGGTGAACACACAAGTGGCTCCGATCGTGGGAAAAGGAGATAAGAGCAAGTTCAACCTGTACCAAGGATGCCGGCTCGCGTCCCAGCTGGACAAAATCGACGACCGAGAGAAGAAATGGAACATCATAAGTTTTGTGTGGGTAGAGATGCTGGCTTACGCGGCAGTCAAGTGCAAGGGCCTTCAACATGCCCGGCAGCTTCGGCGAGGAGGTGAGTTCCTGACGCACGTCTGGCTCCTCAGGGCTCATTTTGGTTTGACCGATCACTTCCAAATTCCGCATGCCCCAGCAATTGCCGAGCTACTGGTGAAGCAGGAGTGAATAATGGTGCCCAAACTCTCAGTGAACCATTGGTAACGCGTGTTAACTCCTCGTGGCTCATTTTGGCTGGACCGACTTCTATATGTAACTTGCAATAGCAGTATAAATAGTATAAGTAGGATCTCTCCTGAATTTAGTCTCTGTTTCACCAGATCTTTATGAACAGAGTATCCCAATAACAGAGTATTATAATAACTTGGAATCTTCTGTATTCCTCCATCTAGATATATCCAATGTTGAAAACTCCTTTCGATCAGATGCTCTTAACCCGAACATCTGCAAAACCAAATACAATCACACCAATCAAAGAGGCATTACAGCTACTACTGTCTCCTCACCACAACATTAACGAATTGAGTTTTTGGCATTTGCATGTAGGCCGTTGAAACGGCATCCCAGGATCAACATAGCTAGAGCTTGAACATGTTGGAGGAGGAAACGAATGTTTGTGTATCTAATTTGAAATTCGTCATTCTTTATGCGGAATAGTGACGCCCGACGCTTAGGTTCTTCTTCTTTATGACCCTCGGTTTCTGGCTCGATGAGACCACCACAACTTGCCTTATGTGGAGTGAGAGAAAGTTCATGGAAGAATAAGAGCTAAAAGAGAGACTTTAGCGCTATTTATAGAGTTTTGGACGAGCCCTCTCATCACGGGCCAGTTCAACTCGGGCCACATAAGCTAGACCCATATTCGAATATAGAGAAAACCTTATGCCTTATCTTATTAACCAACCTCGTAAAACGGTAAATTACAATCTCAATTAATATAGCTCACATTAGGAAAACTCTTACATTCTCCCATTTTAGCTATATTAATTAAAACCGTACTGTATGTGCACACATTTATATTGGTCCAATAACAATTCTTAATAGTCAATCATATCCCATAAAATCTCAAATATCAAATCATGATGGTAAATGCATGTACTCATACAGAGCCTTCTATGGTCACGAGTGCTTTCAACTTTATTGATATGGATTTAATATAGTTATGTAGTAAATGAATAACACTTTATAAAAAATAATAACTCTATGTGTTATTCCCTTTGTTGGTCACTATTCTCTTACTTTAACTATCGCAAAAACCAAATATGCCACTAGAGAATATCTTTACGGTTCTAATGAACTCACATATGTCTTATCTTTATGGTTAATATTTCTTTATGTGTAATCAAGACATGCTTAAGGCTGATAACTAGATGCCTCAGCCTTCACTCAAGGCTTACACAATACCTTGAAATTTCCATTACATATAATCAACTCAATATGGTGATCACACATTTAAGAACACTTTATTGAATGTATAATATACGCATTAGCTTTATTAGAGCAAAATCAAGACAGCTCACACTAATTAGCAGCATCTAATGATGCTTTCCAGCCCATGTTTATGACATGTCATTCGAATGCACAAGAGCGAAAGCTTTTAATTAGTGCATCATCTGTGGAAACTTGCTCTATTGTAGTGTCACCATTTTGTATTGTTTCTATATGACCAAAAACTTGATCGCTATTTTTCTAGACCTTTCGAGACATTTATCATTGCTGATAAACAATACTGAAAGAGCTATTGTCTCGATACAACTCTATGAGTTTATTCACAAAATCAAATATGGTCAACTCCTTAATAAGGTTTCGAAGTCATATGTCCCGAGTAACAGCTGAAAAAACAAGCTACAAACTTCGTTTATATGGTAGAAGATGATATAGATTTCTGTTTTTCGTTTTATCATAACATTGCACCTTCTACTAATATAAAGATATACTATGTTGTCAACTTCTTGTCTTCCTGATAGCTAGTAAAGTCTGCATTCGAATACCCTACTAGCTCTAAATCCTGAACATGTTTGTTAGCATATATTTTTCTTGTCCTTTTTAGTATCTTAAAACCTTATTGGCAATAATCCAATGATCATGCCTCAGACTTGACTAATATCCACCTAGAAGTCTTGTCACAAAAGCAATATCTAGCCTAGTGTAGACTTAAGTATACATGACACTTCTAAGTATACTAGCATTTATATCCTTCATTTAGGTTTTCCAAAATTTGAATGAGGATAATGCTAGAGATTCAACATATCGACCTTAACAACAACAGCAACTCCCGGCTTATTGAATATTTTCAAAACACAATCAATATATGCAATTAGAGACAAACCCAACATACAACGAGATCAAATTTCTATGAATCTCAATGCCAAAGAAAAAAGAAACCTGACCAAGGTCTTTTAAGTCAAAATTCATCGACAATATCTGCTTTATCTTATGTAGTAATCCAATATTACTACTCGCAAGCAAGATATCATTTACATAGAACATGAGAAAATTAAATTTTTTCCCACTAACCTTGTAGTATATACACTGATCTACATTGTTCTCAGCAAAACTGAATGCAATGACAACACTATAAAGCTTCAAACACCATTATGTACAAACTTGCATAAGATCATAAATGAGGCATTTCAATTTATACACAAGTTTACTTAAATCATTTGTTGCAAAACCTTCGAGTTATACCATATAGACTTCTTTATCAAGGTATTTATTGAGAAACACAATTTCAACAATCATCTAGTGTAACTCGATGTCTGAAATGAGCTACTAATACCACATCCATTTTGAAATAGTCTTTAGAAAAGATTGGAAAAAGGTCAATTCATAGTATAATCATTATCTCTGAGTGAAACCTTTCACTACTAGTCAAAGTTTAAACTTTCTCAATATTTTCTTTAGAATTTCTTTTAATCTCGTACACCCATTTGCAGCGGATACACTTATGACTTTCACCCAATTTAACAAGCTCTAAAACACTATTATATTTCACAGATCACATGTCACGCCCCGATCCTCGGGCACGCACACATCCTTCTCACTTGGTCGATTATATGATGCGATATCCCAGGACAATGTATCGCCGACCCTTTCATTTATTAAGCACATGCGGAAGTAGTTAAAATCCCCAGACAATAAAACGATGGGATAGAAAAGCAGGGCCATATTTTTCATATTGAAATTTATAACCAAACTTTTATATAAAACACAAACCAGAGCACTTTACAACTTTTTACTCTAAACTTTAATCACATCAAAAATGAGATCTCAAAAGAAGATAAAATCTCAGCCATCCGGGCCATACTCAAGGCCCTTATTGGGATTATCTTCTTCTCCCAAAAATCTTTCTCCTTAAGTTTCACCTCCGAGTTCTCCTTCTCAAACTCCTCCTCATCAGCTCCTCATCGCGGTCCTGAAATGTTTTCCCCAAACTGGGATGAGAGTACGTCTCAGCGAGTTCTACCCCACTAAGCCCGATTTGTAAACTATTATACTATAGGCTGCCTAAACACGCACAGGGCAGAGGACTTACCTTGGCCTCAGATTCCACCTGCATATTAGCATAGTTCAATAGACACCCAAGCAATCACATCTCAGGTCAATATCTCGATCAATCGACCCAGTTGATCACACGCCAACAAGACTACTCACGGTCATTTCCATTTAATCAATCATTTCACAACATCATATCAAAGCAATGATCAATCGACCTAGTCGATTACATGTCAGTTGGACCATTTCTAGGTCATCTCACTCCACACCATATAATCCCCAACAGTACACTCAGTCACAAAGCTACAATGATGCTCTCGGGCGTCGATTCGCCAAGGTGATGTACAATAAACATTTTATGAGCATACTCTTAGGCATCCCAATTATCTTCAACCACATGGGCACGACACTTGACACATAGAGATACGGCCACACAGGCACAATCTACGCCACACAGGCATGATCAACTACCGCCACACAAGCATGATCAACTACCGCCACATGGGCATGATCAACTACCGCTACACAGCATGATCAACTATCGCCACACAGACACGATCAATATTCAACAATTTACGTTCATTCTCTAAGCCAACCTCTTCGCCAAGATGACATATTCAACCACTGAACACATGTGCATTCTCCAGGTGATATTCCGATTCACCGAGCCCACGTATTTCCTTTCAGGTGATAACCAATACCCAACGATTTCTCAATCAAATAATTAACTATCAAGTCAATATGAATAACTCCTCAAAATTCATAATTAAATCAATTCCATACAAATTGCAGCTCAATTAAATAAACGGACTGCGCCACGACGATCAGCACGAGATTTCGGTCGTCGGCCATCTCAGTCTTAATTTCCGAAAAATGATTAATTAATTAATTAATTTCGAAAATTAATAATTAATTACAATAAATCCAATTTAGCTCGAATTAAAGCCCAATTAAATAAACGGGCTGCACCACAATCATCAGCATAAAAATTCGGCCACTAGCCATCCAAATTGAATTTCCGGAACATAAATAATTAATTAATTTATTTCGAGAAATAATATTTAAATACAAGAAATTCAATTTAGCTTAAAATAAAGCCCAATTAAATAAACGGACTTCACCACAGTGTCCAACATAAAATTCCGGTTACGAACCATCTCAGCTGAATTTTCGGAAAATAAATAATTATTTAATTTAATTCCGAAAATTAATATTTAAATACTAAAACTTCCACCTAGGCCCGAAAAGCCTAATTGGAGCCCACTAAGGGTCGGGAAAAATCCCGAGGCACTTCCAATAATTAGTAGACCACATCTACTTGCTAATTACGCAATCAATTTATCTAAATCGCATCACAATTGACTAATAATTACTAATTTATTCTAATCTAACAACCTAAATATAATTAATTAAAACTAAACAAACCTTAAGCATAATTAGCCAACTAATCCTGGATTAGTGAGATTACTCACCAAATCGCGCGCAAATCGGATCAATCCGATCGCGGCGACGCGAGGAACAACAAACTCCAAAGCACGGCTCGGGTTCGGAGCCCGGAAACGGCCCAAAAGCGGGCCTAAAGCCGCTGAAACCCACTCTGTGGGGTGGCTGTCCGGGCTGAAAAAGAACACCAAACAGCAACCAAATAACGCAGCAAGGGTGGCAAGGTGCGGGGGAAGGCCGGTGGAGGTCCGGCGAGGTCAAACGGCGGCCAGAGATGGTCGGACGGGGCGGAACAAGGGCTGAACAGAGGCGGATTCGCTCGGGGAAAACGCCTGGCGTGAGGAAATGGGCTGGCGGCGCACGGCGGACGCGGGGGCACGCGGATGGCGAAACGGCGGCGAGCGGTGGGCGTCCGAGCGGCGGTGCGGGCGGCGACGGCTTCGGTGAGCTCGTCCGCTTCTTTCCGCTTCTGGTTCGCTGCTTCCACGAAGAAGAAAGAAGGAGAAAAAGAAAGAAGGGGGGCTTTGGTCACGCGGGGGAGGAGGAAGGAGAAGAGAGAGAGGAGAGAGAGATAAGGATTGACCGGTCAAAGAAGAGAGAGAGAGAGAGAGAGAGAGAAGTTGGTGGGGGGGGGGGGAAATTGCACGAAGGGGGAGGGAAAGGGGAGAGGAGAGAGAGAGAAAAGAAAGAAAAGAAAAGAGAGGGAGAGAGAGAAAAAAAAATGATTAATATCATTATTCACATTTTCCTTTTCTCTTCCCCTTTTCCTTTCTATTTTCTTTTGGTCTTAAATTTTTTTCCTCCGATAATTTCTTTCTTGAAATTTCGGACTCGGCAATAAATTAACAGATGATGAGACCGTCCTAAAAATGAATTGTGACACGCCTGAATATTCGATTCCTAAAACTGAATTAAATTTCATGATTAAAATCGACCGGACACGATTTTAGTCCAATCCAACCAATTAGGTAGCTTTTAGGGATTTTACCGCGGTTATATCCCTTAATGGCTTCACCCAATAGGTTAGCTAACTCATGAGTGATCATCTCAGAGAAAAAGGACCATAGACGCGCCGACGATATGCACATTTCACTTTATCGAAACGGGATCGAATTTTAGGATGTCACATCACATCTCATCTTTCATCATATCTAACCAGAAATCCTATTGAGGACAAGAAATAGCATATATATATATATATAAGGCACTAGATTGACCACACAACAGATATTACAGTCATGCTCTCATAGATAGACTATATAGTGTGGTCATATAACTAAACGTATTTCCCTAACAGATTTCTTAAGTAGAGCTACAATCACTTTATCCTACACCCGAGAGGTTTGAGAAACTTCATCAAGATTTGTATTGTTGCGACCTTCTCGAAGGTGAATTAGTCAAAGAATGCTATTGGATTACTAAGTCCGAAGACTTGGCACGGACACTCCCAAGTCCTACAAATCGTGACTTGATACTAAGAAATTAACTCATTTAAACATGCAATTATACTCAATTTGGAATTGTCACTAATCAATTAAGGTTGGTTAGAAACCCAAGTAAAGTATGGGAGAATACTTTGCTTTTGTGAACCAGAGATTCAATAGGTCCGAGGACATGGTTATGCTAGAAAAATCTAACGCCCTTTCGGTACCTTATCATTTTAATTTAAAAAATATTTTGCAGGTAGTTTTGATTAATTTTAACCTAAGCTACTAACATGCAAAGGGTAGTCCAATTCAATCAACTGAAGTGATAAATTGTAAGAAATTATAAGCTACAACTTGATTAAGGTCCACTCTCTAAAGAAAAACTTACGAAAATGCTAATCAAAATGCATGCCTTAAACATGATTTCTAAATAACATGACACCTAATTTTTCTTTTTCTTTTTTTTAAATGTTGATTATATGCAACCTTAATCTAAATTTGATATGCTTGAGTTTTACTTTAATGACATATGAGATGCAATTCATGTGACATAATTTAAATCATTACAATATGTGTGCAATCTAATTTACATAATCCTAAATATACATTTGCTATATGATATGGGATATATGATGTGGTAATTCTATATGCATGTTCTTTTTATGATTTTTTTAATGATTTTTTTTTATTACACATATGCAACCTACACTAACAACGATGACATGAAATGGGATTAATTATGAACTAACCTATTAACTAACCAAATAAATAACTTTGGTGTTTTCTTCTTCTTTTTTAATGACTTAATAATTTTTATTAAGAAGAACAACATAATGATACAATACTAATCTTTGGCTTTTTTATTAAAATATATATATATATACGATGGGAACATTAAAACATTAACCTATGACCCACTAAATAAAGCGCAATATGTGGTGTGCATATTATGAAATATATATAACCTAAATAACATTTTTTGTTCTTTTTTGTTTTGGTTTTATTAAAGGAAAAAGAAGATGGCAAACAGTGAGAATGAAAATCCACATAGACTCTTAAGAGATTATGTTGCACCAAGAGTTCAAGGCACCATATCAAGTATCAAAAGACTTGCAATTCAAGAAAATGACTTTGAGATCAAGCTATCACTCATTCAGATGCTTCAACAATCAGTGCAATTCAGTGGGCTACCAAGCGATGATCCAAATGCTCACATCGATGCTTTTCTTGAAATATGTGATACCATTAAATATAATGGAGTTATAGATGATGCTATTAGATTGAAATTAGTTTCATTCTCTCTTAGAGACATAGCTAAGAATTGGCTTTCTTCTCTTCCTACAGGATCAATCACTATATTAAATGATATGACTCGGAAATTTCTTGGTAAGTTCTTTCCACCTACAAAATCTGCGAAGATGCGTTATGATATTAATAATTATGCAAATGGATAATGAATCATTATATGAAGCATGGGAAAGATTCAAAGAATTTCTTAGGAGATGCCCACATCACGGACTACCCATATGGATGCAGGTACAAACTTTTTATAATGGCTCTAGTATAAATCTTCATTCTATAATTGATGTAGCTATAGGGATACTTTTGCTACAATTGCTGCACAATTTGAAGCACTCAACAAAAAGCTAGATAATATGAGTATTTTAGTCATGAATATTCAGAATTTGACATGTGATTTTTATGGTGAAGGACATGTTAGCATAGAGTGTCAAGTAGGTAATACTTTTAAAAAATCTAGTGAAAATTCTAACTTTGTTGAGAATTTTAACAGGTCGCAGAATAATCCTTACTCCAATACGTACATCCCGGGATAGCGTAATCATCCAAAATTTTCATGGAATAATCAAAATGTAACGAGACTACCGGGATTCAAACAATCAAAAGAGACAAACTCAAATTTGGAAGATATAGTCACCAAACTTACTAATACGACTCATGACTTCATCAAAAGCACGGATGTGAGATTTCAAAACTAAGAGGCTTCAATTAGAAATCTAGAAATGCAAGTGGGTCAGTTAGCAAGCATGATGTCAGGGAGATAACAAGGTTCTTTGCCGAGCAACACAGAGAAAAATTCAATTGAAATCATAGAGGTTATAACCCTGAAAAACAATAAACAAGTGGGGAAGAATATGTCAAACGGGAGATTTTCAGAGACAATGAAGATGTGATCAATAAACAATCAAATAAAACAAGTAAGAGTAAACTTTTTCCAAATAATTTCAAGCCATATGTGCTGCCAATTCCATTCCCTCAACGACTCCAACAGCACAAAATAGACTAGCAATTTTCTAAATTTCTTGATATTTTTATAAAAATTGCACATTAACATTCCTTTTGCAAATGCCTTAACGCAAATGTCTAGTTATGCAAAAATTTTGAAGGAGATTTTGGCAAACAAAAGGAAACTAGAGGATTATGAAACTGTGAAGTTAAATGTGGAGTGTTTAGCCATCCTACAAAATAAATTACCTCCGAAATTAAAAGATTTAGGAAGTTTTACTATTCCTTGCACTATCGGTGATTCTTATTTTGATAAGGCATTATGTGATTTAGGTGATTCTTATTATGATGCCTTATTCAGTTTTCTAAAAATGAGGATTGGGAGAGATAAAAGCAACCACAGTGTCACTTCAACTGATTGATCGATCAATTAAATATCCGAGAGGCATTGTAAAGGATTTTTTGATAAAAGTTGACAAATTTATCTTTCTTGCAGATTTCATAATTCTTGACATGAAGAAAAATTTTGAGGTACCACTTATCTTAGGTCGACCTTTTCTAGCAATAGGAAGAGTTTTTATTAATGTACAACAAGGGAAGTTAATTCTTAGAGTTCAAAATGATCTTGTTTCATTTAATGTTTTTAAAGCAATGAATTATCCATCTTATGATAATTCTTATTTTAGAGTTGAGACATTTGACAAATTGGTGAATAAGGTTTTTCAAGAAAATATTTTTAAAGATCCACTTGAAGCATGTCTAATTCGACCAAGGGACAAAGATATTCAGAATGAGGGGATAAATGAGTATGCAAATTTCATGGAGGCAATTCTATCATATTCAAGGCAAAAGGCAATTAAATTTGAGGAGTTGGGACAACACATGACAAAACCTAAAACATCAATTGAAAAGCCTCCAATTCTTGAACTCAAACACTTACCTTCTCATTTGAAATATGCTTATTTAGATAGAGTTTCTTCTTTACTAGTAATTATATTTTCTTCTTTGACAGATTTGATGGAGGAGAAACTACTCAAAGTATTAAGAGAGTATAAGGGTGCAATTGGATGGAAAATAACTGATATCAAGAGAATTAATTCTTCAATTTGCATGCACAAAAATTTGATGGGTGAACAATATAAACCCATTATCCAACCTCAGAGGTGTTTGAACTCGAAAATGCAAGAAATAGTGAAAGTTGAGGTAATTAAGCTACTTGATACAAGTATCATCTATCCTATCTCTGATAGTTCTTGGGTAAACCTGTACAAGTTGTGCCAAAGAAAGGTGGTATGATTGTTCAAAAAAATGACAACAATGAATTGATTCCAACTAGAATAGTTATTGGGTGGCTTGTGTGTATGGATTACAGAATTGAATGATGCCACTATAAAAGATCATTTTCCTTTACCATTTATTGGTCAAATTTTGGAAAGACTTACAAGGCATGAGTTTTATTACTTTCTTGATGGATATTCAAAGTATAATGAAATTCCTATTGCACCAGAAGATTAAGAGAAAACTACTTTCACTTGTCCCTATAGTACTTTTGCTTTTAGAAGAATGTCTTTTGGTCTTTGTAATGCAACGGCTACTTTTCAGATATGCATGATGGCTTTTTTTTTTTTTTCTGATATGGTTGAAAATTATATTGAGATTTTCATAGATGATTTTTTCGTTTTTGGCTCATCATTTTATTCTTTTTAAATAATTTGGCTTTTGTCTTACAAAAATGTGAAGAGACTAACCTTGTTTTGAATTAAAAAAAAAGTGTTACTTTATGGTGCGGGAAGGAATAGTGCTCGGGTATAAAATTTCTTAAAACGGAATAGAAGTCGATCGAGCCAATGGAAGTCATTGCAAAATTTCCTTTGCCAACATCTGTGAAACTTGTCAGAGGATTTTTGGGGAATGTGGGATTTTACAGGTGATTTATAAAAAAAAAAAATTCAAAAATTGCTAAACATCTTTCTAATCTTTTGGAGAAAGATGCTCCTTTTAATTTTTCTGTTGAATGCATGCAGGGTTTTAACACCTTAAAAGAGAAATTAATGTTAGCACCAAATTGGGATTTGCCTTTTGAACTGATGTGTGATGTTAATGATTCTGTAGTAGGAACTGTTTTGGAACAAATGAAGAATAAAATTTTTTGAACAATATACTATGCCAATCGAAGCTTGTCAAGTGCACAATTGAATTATTCAACAACAGAAAATGAACTTTTGGTGGTAGTTTTGGTTTTTGATAAATTTTGTTCTTATTTAGTTGGCTCAAAAGTTATAGTTTGTTTTAACTACTCTACTCTTAAGTATCTACTTGAAAAGAAAGAATCAAAACCCCGATTGTTCAAGTGGATTCTATTGCTGCAAGAATTTGATTTGGAAATCAAAGATAAAAAGTGGACTGAAAATCTAATTGCAGATCACTTATCAAGAATTCTAAATTCAAAGGAAGAGGTAAGACAAATTTTGGAAGAGGTAAGACAAATTTTCCATCAAGTCCACAAAAATTCCATAGTATGCTGACTTTGTAAATTATTTGGTAAGTAATGTTCTTCCTCTTGAATTATCATATCAACAGAAGAAAAAATTATTTTATGATGTTAAAAATTATTTTTGGGAAGAAAATTTCCTGTTTAAAGTATATGTAGTCTAGGTCATAAGGAGATGTGTTTCAGACGAAGAGAAGGCAAACATTCTACATCATTGTCATGATGGAGAGGCATGTAACCTTTTTGATGCCACAAAAACTACAACTAATATTTTACAATCTGGATTTTATTGATTCCGGGCTTTTTAAAGATACATACTTCTATGTAGCTTCATGTGATAGATGTTAGAGAACTATAAATATTTCAAGAAAAATTAGATGCATTTAAATAACATTATTGTGTATGAATTTTTTATGTTTAAGGTACTGATTTCATGGGACCCTTTACACATTCTTATGGAAATTTATACATTTTAGTGGTTGTGGAGTATGTATCTAAGTGGGTAGAAGTTGTAGCATTGCCAACAAATAATGCTAAGGTTGTGGACAAATTCTTGAAAAAAAAATATTTTTACCCATTTGAAGGCAATCATAAGTGACAGAGGGACACATTTTTGCAACAAACAATTTGAAACACTTTTGAGTAAGTACGAGGTCATGCATAATGTTGCAACCCATTATCATCCTTAAATTAATGGTCAAGTAGAGATTTCAAATAGGGAAATTAAGAGAATTTTAGAAAAAATAGTGAATGCCTTTAGGTAAGATTGGTTAATAAAACTTGATGATGCACTTTGGGCCTATAGGACAGTGTTCAAAACTCTAATTGGGACGTTTCCTTTTAGGTTAGTGTTTGAGAAGGCTTGTCACTTACCAAAAGAATTAGAGCATAAAGCATATTGGGCATTGAAATGTTTTAATTTTGACAGCAACCTACAGGTAAAGAAAGATTAATTGGAGGAATTTTGCAATGTGGCCTATGAAAATTCTAAATTATACAAGGAGCATAAGTGAGTTCAAACTTGGTCAAAAGTCTTATTTTATAACTCTCGTATTAAACTTATTTCCAGAAAAGTTGCGGTCTCAATTATTTGGTCTTTTCACAATTACATAAGTATTCCCATACAAAACAGTTGAAGTTGCGCATAACACTAATGACACAATTAAGGTAAACGGTCAACATTTGAAACCCTATTTTGAAGGTGGTTACAACAAGTAAAAGACCACCATTAAACTTCATTCTTCGAAATAACAACATCTGAGATAGTTTGGCTGAAAACTATAAGGCAAGCATTTCTTGGGAGGCAACCCAAGCAATTTAATTATATATTTTTTATTTATTTTTTAAGTTTATATTTACAAAAAATTAACTTTTCTCTAGTTTATCTAGGTTAATTTTTTAGGGATCACATTTCAAGAGTATAATCATCAAGGTCATCTATGAACTTATCCTACAACCAAGGGAGTTTTCTTCTTCCTATTTCTATTTTTCAAATTGAAGACACTATTCCATTCAAATTTGGGGAGAGACAATTTTTGGCTAATTTTTTTTTTTTTGGTCTACATGATTGCATTCCTTATTGTGAATTTTTGCGATTCTTAGGAAAATTTAAATTTTATTTAAACTTGTAATTGATGTGTGAGTTAATTTTAATTCTGAGTATGTTGATCCACTTACTAAGCATTAACAATTCTTAATTTTTGAATTGTGTGTAAATCTAGAGAACATTCATGTGAAGTATGTGATTTTCTTAGATTTCACCCAAATCTTAAAATTTATTTGATTTTCTCTTGAGGTGAAATCCTAAGCTATATCTAACTAAGAAAATGATTTATGCAATTTTTGGATCGATTGAGCCTTTCAAGCTAACCCTATTTATTTATCCTTAGTCATCCGTTGAGCCTTAATTATTATCCAATTTTTCATTAACACCCATATATATTTAACTAAGTTGCTATCAAATTATGTCATTGTCCCTTGCCTTATGAGACTTGGGAGGAAGGATGGAGTATGACAAAAAAGAAGTGATTGCTATGATTGTTTGGGGTGTATTATAAAAAAAAAAAAATAGAATTGATTTTATGGTTTTTTATCCAACTTTCAATTGGGTGAGCCTTTTGGATACTCAATGTGTTGGAAATTTTTATGTTATATCAGGAGGGACTTTGGGAGAAACTTCATCATAAAGCAATTCAAAAGAGAGAGAGAGAGAGAGAGAGAGAGAGAGAGAGAGAGAAAAGAAAGGAATGATGATATATGATGGTAGAAAGATTATCTTGAAAGAGTGAAATTAGACAGTGACATTGGCTCTAATTAGATACTAGAAATCAACGTGTTGATGGGTGATTTGAGCTTAAAATTACTGTTATCTAACCTTTAGCACAACATTACATTACAAACCAAGAAAAGTCTTATTGATTTTTGGTTGAATAATTAGCTTGCATTAGTGGAGAGAGGAATGAAAAACAAATATATGATATTTGATCATAACTATTGAGAATTTTTTAGAGGTTGCATGTCAATGTGAATTTATCTGAAATGCATATAATTTGAAAAAGATAAGAACACACACACACACACACACACACACACACACACACATTAGATCACATAGTTAGAATTAGTCTTAACTTATAAATCAATTTCAATATTTGGATGAAATTTGTGTTTTTCTTTGAATTGTGAATTTGAGCAATTATGAAAATGTGTCATACATGAGGTTGTTAGCTTGAATATGTGTTATATCTAATTTTGCTTGAGAACTAGCAAAATGTTAAGTTTAGGAATTTGATAACTATATAAAAATAGAGTAGTTTTACCTATTTTAGGTAACAAATAATGCAATATCTATGCGAAAATATTTGGATTTCCTTCTGATTATTCGAAATTTCCTTATTTATGCAAAATAATGAGATATGGAGAAGATAAGGAAAAGAATAGCAAAATCAGGAATTCAAATCAAAAAGTAATAAGAGATCATCTGATTTACTCCCTAATTTTATGCGCAATTGCTTGGAGATAAGGATCTTAGATATATCTTATAAATATGAGAACATTAAGAGCCTAAGGGAGCGGTTAGGGTTTTGTTATATTGTTTTTCATTGTTCTGAGAGTATTTCAAATGTTTTGAAGAGAAAACAAAAGTTGTGATAGAATTATTGTTATTTGATTCGAGATGCCGTGTTTGATTTATATTTTTAATTCTTCTTCTACTATGTTCTAATTTTCTTTTGTTAGGGCTACGATGTAGCCTAATCATGATAATATGAATTTCATGACTTTTATGTTTTGCAATTGATTTCATTCATGTGAGTTATATATTATTATACACAATGTTTTTGAGTGATTGGGCACCATTTGAATGATCTAATGTGCATGTTTGAGACTGAGAAGTGATAAGATGCAATTGTTCATCATAATATATAACCATTAATTAAATGTGGATATAAATATATGTCGCGACCAAAATTTTCGGGTATGAACCACCTAAAGTTTGGTTAATGGATTGTTAAGTCTTGACTTAACTCGGGCTCTCCCAAGCCCATATCAATTCGCGACTTAAGTTTAAATTCTTAACATATAGATAGATTTTATCTAGGAGTCGCCACTAATCTATTTTTTGGTGGGTCGATTAGAAACCCAAGTAAAGTAACAAGAGTTTTATTTACTCCTATGAACTAGAGATTTTGGGTACGGGGACTTGGTTACACTAGATTTCTTTGATGCCCTTTCGGTACCAGTTCTTTTACTTTTGAAAATGCTTTTGCAGGTAGCTTAAATTGATTTTAAATCTATATCCCTAATATGTGAGGTTATCATGCGGGTGCGCAAACCACCAATTTAACACCCAAGAAAGTAATTAAATAATGCAAAACTTACCTCAAAGCAACGAAAGCATATGCGTTGTTAAATTAAAACCCATCAACAACCCTAGATATGATTTCTAATTAACAAGCAATCACCCAATTTTCGCTTTCATTTTTTAATGAGACTATAATCCATATGCAATGCAATGCTTTTAATCTAATATGAAATGATATGGCATGGCAACATGTTTAAACTATATGAATGAATAAATTTTTTTTGTGATTTCTTAATGAACATACATCAATCAAATTAACCCCTAATTCTAATGATATGATTTCTAATAATGCCATGATTTTTTATTCTAAAAATGTGTAAAAATTGCAACTAATTTATCCTAAGATATGCTCTAATTCTAGATTAAACTAATTTTTTAAGGATCTTTTCCTATTTACACTAAGAAATTCTAAGATGCAAAAATTAATCTAAACTTAAAATGAAACATTAAGATTAAAACTATGCAATTCAAATAAAAAAAAACTAACATCTTAAATGAATGCACTTTCTTTGTTTGTTTTCTTTTTTTATGATTCAAAATAAAATCCATATTCTAAATATGCAAGATAAAAAAAACAAACCTAATCCTAATTCAGATTTTTTTTTTGATTTCCCTTTTCCTTTTACGAAAATAAAACTGACTCAAACACCACGACATCAAATCAAGCAAGATAATGTTGATATTCAAAAATTGGCGAACCATATCTCACGCATGAGATCGGGTTGACCAATTTTAAAATTAAGTCGCGAATCGAATCTCGAGCTTGAGATTGGATTGTTGATTTTTGCAATGGATTGCGAGTCGGATTTCGAGTGCGAAAATCGGATTGACAACCCCTAATTTGAGGGGGCACTTTCATGTTGGAATATCAATCATATATTTAGGAACAACTTCACTAAAAAACAAGCTATAGAAGAAAATAAAAACAAACAAAAAATAAATAAATAAAAAGACTACCTAATCCTCTTTTTCTCCTTTTTTTTTTTTTTTGTTTTTTCTTTTTTTCAAAAGTGGGCTTGCTCGTGCGGCTAGTCTCTGGGGCAACAGGTTGTCAGTCCAGCAAGGAAGCTCCGACAAGGGTGAACCGGTGGTGGGCGAGCGGCGAAGAGGTGAATCAGTGGTGGCTTCGCGGACAAAGGCACTGCAAAGGTGTCGGGTCGAACAGCAGTCCGACTCGGGTCCGGCTGCTAGACGACAGGCAGCACTCGGGCTTGGCTGCAGGAGGGGTGGGTCGCGGCAAGCTCGCGGGTACAAAGGCGCGGCGGCATTGGTTGCTACAGAAGGTGCGGATCGGGTGGCACTCGGCGCGGTGGCGAGCGAGCAGGAGGTCGTGGGTCATAGTGGACAGCAGAGGTGTGGAGCGGCGGTGTGGCTGATTTGGGGCTCCAATGGTGTTGCAAGGCGGAACAGGAGCAACCACGCGGGTGCGGTAGACAACGGTGATCGCGCGGCGAGGCGGAGCTCCGATGCTGGTCGGCGAGGAGTTCATAGAAGAAGAGAAACAATTTTTTTTTTTACTTTTTCCTCTCTCCTCTCTCACCTGTCTCTCTCACTCTCACATCACTTTCTCTCCCCTGTCTTCTCTGCACACTTCTCTCCCTTTCCTTTCCCAAAGAACGGAAACCCCTCTTCCTTTGTCTCTCTCTTTTCCCTTGACTTTTGTGTTTTCTTTTTTGACGAAGAGAAGCCCTGGAAAAAGCCCCCCTTCTCTCCTCGTACACAATTGCTTTTATAGGTAAAAATAGGTGATCTTTGTAGAATATTTTATCTCGCATTTTCAATATACACAAAGATAATCTATAACCTCATGATCACCCAAAATCCTCTTATTTTCCTTATCTCCTTAATATTCCCAACAATCTTATCACATAAAGACTAAAGATAAGATTGCAACCCGATTCCAAAAACCATCGTAGTATCGCATGAAATCTCAATTTCCCACGAGATAATTAATTTAAAAAAACAACGGGCTTGGGCTAATTTACTTCTTTCGTGGGCCTAATCCGGCCTGCTAAGCTAGAGCTCAAAAATATTAATTCACACCCCTCCACCACCAGTCCTAAAAATAAAATGCAAAACATGTAAATTTAAAAATAAATGCACCTAAAAATTAGATGCTATGCAATTGAATTATAATATTTTTTCTATTAATTATAATATTTTTTCTTAGGGGTTAAAAATTAATCCCTAATTTTTTATGCAATAAATGACTAAATGGGTTGCCCAAAATTTAGGTGTCAACAATATACCACGTTATTTGTGTAGCTTTTGGTGATAAGGTGGTCCAAAAAACTCATTGTAAGCCGGGAATATTTATAGTTTTAATCTACTTATGTTGATTTTAATTCACATAGAGGTATAGTGGATTAATGAACTGAGTAGGTTTATTAAACCTAGAAATATGATAGTAAATAGATTACAAAATTTCACTATCACATGTTTGATATCGTTCTTGTACCCACAATAATATAAAATTAATATCTAGTGGTTATAGTGAAATTGGATGCTCTAATACATTTATCTGATTAATTTACTACATTTAGTCTCCAAGTTTTGTTTTTAATTTATTCTCAATTATATTTTGATCTGTTAGATAAATTTTATAATTAATCTATTTTAGTATTTAATTAGTTTATTAATCATCGATCTCCATGGGATGATACTCTTTCTTATCATTATATTATTTGTTTAACACATTCACTTGCGTTTAGAGTTTTACGAGTAGAAAACTCTAGAATTCCTTTATGAAGAAGGTGATGTGTCCCTTGACTTTTCAAAGGTCATGATTGTGGTCCAAAATATCTTGAATTTTCTAGAAAAGTGGCATATACATGGACCAATTAGAGAGTGATACGCGGGCCCTCATTAATGACCGAAGATTCTAGAATTTGCCGAGTTGGTAACTTTGACATTATTATTGTCAAACTTCATTAAATGCTCATTTAATGCGGGGTATAGATGGACCAATGGAAAAGTAAAAAGCGGGTCATCATCGATGACGCCTATGAGCTTAGGTTGCCAAGTAAGGCCTTTTAGCCTTCCAGTTCATCATCTAGGCTTCAATTATTAGACTCATAGCCTTGCCACCTAAGGAATTTAGGTGGGACACTTGGAAACATTGGAATGGACAACTTAGCATGGTAATGATGGCTTTAAGGGCTATAAATATGAGGAGCTCTCTTCATTTTCCTCACTTTGCTCCCATTTTCTCCATCCTCCATTTCCTTGAATGCCCTCCACCTCACGTCTCTCTCTCGGCCTTCAAAATAAGCCGCCCTTTCTTTGTAGTTCATGTCTTAGCTTGAGATTCATTGAAAGTTAGTAGAATCTCTAACTCTTCGCTAAGACGATAGCCTACATTGTCGAGTTTAGTGGTGTGCTCATTCATGTAAGCCGTGTGTATGTTTAATGTTATTATATGTATTTGCTCATGTTTCCATGTTTGAGTGTGTTCACGCCTCGGGACGAGGTCAATATTTGTTCGGCTTAGAATTGATATCAAGTCGTGATGGCCTAAGCATGCGACCCAAGCCACGAACCAAGAATCGTTTCTGGCATATTTTATAATATGATGTTGAGGATTATGGCACACTCATTTGAATAAGCATGCCCTTAGGCTTTGCATACGTTAGCATATATAAGAGATAAAAAAACAGGCTTGTGTGATGCACTTGTGTGTGCACTTAAAGAGGAAAAAGCGTTCGTCGCCATATAACGTTGGCGGCAATGCCTTATTCATTAAACGGGATGCCCTAGTTGAGCCAGGGAAGATGTCATCCTTTTTTTATTCATATTTCACTATATAGGTCGAAAGGGATCAAACCCATGTTACTAAGAGAGGGCTTGAGCGCTTGCCCTAGGATATCTTGGTTGAGCCAAGATGCCTGGGTTGAGCTCGATGCCTTAGTGAGCTAGCGCTAGGATGCCTTGGTTGAGTTGAAATGCCCTGGTTAAGCCAAGGTGCCAAGCTTGAAGCTGGATGCCTTAGTTGAGCCGGGAAGGCCTGGTTAAGCCAGGAAGACAATAAATTAATTTGCATGAGTGCCGATATATGCATAAATATGATATGTTGATATGTTCATTGACAAGTTGAAGGTAAGCATGCATTGAAACATGTTGCAATGGACTTTTTCATGTAGTTGAGGTGTAATAATAAGTTTGCTAATTATCTGCCATCAACATTGCATTGCGAGTGTTGTATCTACTAGATTTTGAGTATGAAATGTCTTTTTAGTAGAGAATTAGAGGTTTTACTTACTGAGTTTCCTCAAAACTCACCCATTATCCTTTCAGTTTTGTAGGCATGGAAATCTCACGTCAATTTTGGGAGTTGCAATCTCGCTAAAAGAGCTAAGGTTTACTCCAACATTTTGAAGATGTGGTAGTTGTAAATATAACAGCTCGTGATAGAATGACTTGTAAACGTAGCTAATGTAATTGTGCGTTTGTAAATGGTTGTTTTCCTGGCTACTTGTTGTTGTCCGGGTGTTGTATGTGCGCTTCCACATATGCTTAATGAAAAGATAAAAAGAAATGGAATGGCGATTTACCTAGGACGTCGCAAAAATAACCCTTGCTGCTCGTGATCCCTGGAATGGAGTCAGGGTCGTGACACATTTATTCCAATCTCAACCTTAGACGAGATACAATTTTAAACTACCAAGGCTTCTATCATCATTTTTAATAATACAATTAGTAGGTAAATCATTTTCAAGTGTTCATAAATGGAACACCTCATGAATAACCTTTCTCCGGCAGCACAAATACTTTCTAGTTCCATATCACTAATAGTGAGATTGCTAGCTTATTCTTAGTAAGAGCAATATGGACATTTATCAGCTTCATCCAAACATTTCATCCTATTTTCACTACTTACAATTTGACCTAGTAATATGGACATTTATCAGCTTCATCCAAACATTTCATCATATTTTCACTACTTACAATTTGACCTAGTAAACGAACTAACCGGCGCGGTCCAACCGATCAACGGTCAACCCAGGACAAACTCAAGTTGAGTCAACTTGGTCAATGCCTGTCAAACCGGGTCGGGTCAACCCAATCAATGGCTCAGGCTAACCCGATCAAATCGGGTCGAGTCAACTTACCAGTGTATGACCTCATTGGTGATGTCACCATCGCCCGTTGACGTCATCCATGATGTCATCACCATATGGCGGTGGGCGAGTTGGCAGGGTGACGAGTCAGCGAGGTGACATCATCGCTAACGTCACTCGCCGCCTTAGGCGATTAGATGCCGGGCATGTGAGCGCCCGTGCACACATGAGCACACGAGGCGGCATGTGTCCAACACCATCTCAATGTGTGGGGGTGCGTGAGGCAGTTTCCGGCCTCATCTAAAGGTGCACCACCCACCAAAATCTTTGTTTCGATGTGTAGAAGCCAAATATGTGATCAAAAATTACTTTCACCGAACCAAAATTCATGAAAACGGGCAAAACAGTCCAAAGGAATGTAAAATCCGAAAGTCTCATTGCCGATGCATTTGGCCTCCATCAGAGGCATGCCACCTGCCGAAATACTCGGTTCGATAAGACGAATCTGAATATGTTTTCAAATCAAGTTTCAAATGACAAAATTTCCAAAAATGGGCCAAATGCAATAGTTCAAGTTCTAGGCTATGCCAGCTCTAATACCAAATGTGGGTTGTCAAAACGGCATCCCGGGATCAACATAGCTAGAGTTCGAATATGTTGGAGGAGGAAATGAAGGTTTGCATACCTAATTTGGAATCCATTATTCTTTATGCAGAATAGCGATGTTTGACACTCAGGTTCTTCTCCTCTATAACCCTCGGTTCCTAACTCGATGAGACTATCACTCACAACTTGCCTTATGTGGAGTGATAGAAAGTTCACGAAAGAATAAGGACTAGAGGAGGGACCTTAGCATTATTTATAGAGTTTTGGACGGACCCTCTCATCACGGGCTAGGCTCAACTCAGCCCATGCAAACCAAGCCCATATTCAACTATTTAAGAAAACCTTATGCCTTACTTTATTAGACCAACTCCATAAAACGATAAATTACAATCTCAATTAATGTAACCCACATCAAAAAATGTTACATTGCAAGGTTAACAACCCAAAAGCACCTACCTCTCACACCTCCCTACATCACTACTCACTGTCACACTTATACAAAGTAGCATGATTTGGCTGCATTCTAAGAAGCCAATCTCATCTTCACCGACCCAATTCCTCTAAAAGACCGTCCTCTTAACTAATTAATCCATGAAAAAACAAAAAAAGATTTTCGCGTTTTGGGAAGATTTTTGGGAATTCCAATTTCCTCATGCTGCTGTGATGTGATAGATCAAAATGGAATCTACAACATAAGCATTTCATTTTGGGAAGAATTTTTTTTTTTTTTTTTTGGGTCGTTGTATTAGGTTGCTTCCTTTTAGAAAAAGGCAAAACCAATAAAACTAAGAACATGAGCTTTCCATGATTACATTTTCAGATACCTAAGCTGATAAAGAGTAACTTACTCAATAAAATTTACTTCCATATAAAATTAAAAAAATTAATGACATATTCTCTTAAGTCACTAAGTGGTTTACTGGAGAACTTAGATATCCCGTTCAAAGATTGAAACAACCTTTGAAATTGCCCCATGAATTGGTTAGTTTAAAGTTAAGAGAAGTCTTACCCTTTAGTATAGCAATAATTACATCTATTGTTCCATATATTAAAAAGTTACACTTTACACCATCTAATGGCTAATTAGATCACTAATTTTTCTAGTCAATAATGGTCAATTTATTTACATGTTTAATAAACGGCAATCAAGTCTTTTCTTCAATTTGTTTTCTTTTGTCTGGAACTATATCCAAGTGGAAGCTAAATTTGCTAAAATAAATCTACGTTTGATTTCTACTCTCATTGAACCAAAGTATGGCCCATATTGATAGAAAATGCTTACAACATTTCATGAGGACAATCGGAAGTGGATAAAATAGAAGGACAAAGAAAATATGGGGGTAAAAAAAAAGGGAAATAATGTAAATGGTCCATGAACTTTAGTTCAATGTGCAATATCATTCCTGAATTTTTTATTTTTGCAATATGGTACTTGAACTTTGGCCAATGTGCAATGTCTTTCTTGCTTCAAATTTGATTAGCTCCAGAGCATATTCCACCAATCTTTGAGGCTTCCAGTAAATCTACTCACAAACTCAATTAGTATATCATACTAATTTATTCAATATGATCTTTGAACTATTGATTAGTGTTCAATATAATCCTTAAATTATATATACATGTTTAAAAGTTCAAGGATCATATTGAACATTGAACCAAAGTTTAAGAACCACATTGAATAAATTAAAAGTTCAACGATTACATTTCATATTGGACCAAAGTTCAAGGATTGCTTTGAACAAAATAAAGGTTCAAGGATAACACTGTACATTGAACTAAAGTTCATGTACCATTTTTGTCACTTTCCTATAAAATCCATAGTTAAGCTGAGAAATAAGTGCCATGAATAGTTAACCAGAGTAACATACGGTCATGTGCCGATAATTGCACTCATTGATGGCATCCATATCTACTGTGAACCTCTCAACAAATGTTGCATCTCCTTGAGTACTTTCTCTACCAATAGCCAAGCTCAATAAAATTATATTGCAAAGTGATTTACCAAGCATTAAGTATTTGAAAGGCCGCTCTTGAATAAAATTACAGGGGAAGACATATATCCTTCGAATGACCAGAAGTACTCTGAAATGATCCCCTTTTTGTATCATGTATTCTTGAAATAATATTATTTGTGTCTTTACTTAAGCACGAAAGATTTATGTTAATAGCCTGTACTTTGCACGGATTAAAAAGCAAGTCGCTGTGGATTGAGAAAAAGAGGCCTTACTTTGCTTGTAGCGTTAAACCTTTCCTTTGAGGTATCAATGTCATATTTCTTAGAATAGCTGAATGGAGCAACCTCAGACCAATTTGTTAATGAAAATGTCGTCCCTTTTCATGGAGCGAACCGTATATGTTTTTCAGGTAAGTTTTTCTTTCTTTTATTTTCCTTTTCTTGCTTTCAAGATTCAGCCTAAATTTATATCAAATGTGAAATTAATAGTTAAATCACAATGAAACTTCCAAATTCAATTTTTGCCCATCTATAATATATTATTAAAGCCTCATGTGAGATTTTGTGAGATCACTTCCAATTAGTACTAAAAATTTAAGTTATTAAATGAAGGGAAAAAGTATTAAAAAATCTTAAACCTATTGTATTGATACAAATTCAATCATAAACATTTCTATTGAATCAATTTAATCTTAAACATTTTCACATTGATATAAATTCAGTCCATCCGGCTAATTTAAGTTGGAAATTAATGATGCGGATGCTGATTGTCCTATGTGGCATGCTCGGCGCTAATGTGGACATTTTTTAATAAGTTTTTTTCTATTTATTGATTTTTTTTTCTACTTTTCCGTTCCCTTTATCTTTTCTTTTTGCTGGTGGCCCTCACTGACCATGGCCATAGGCAATGGCTGGGCAAGGTCGCCCTCGCCAGCCACATGTGAGGGTCAGCCTTGCGAGATGAAGGCAATCACTGGCCGTCCAAGCACAGTTAGGGCCCCCTCGATAGATTTGGTGAGGCCAACCCTCACCTAGCCTCGCCTTGGCCTCGTTGTCACCCAAGCAAGGCTCATCGGATCTCACCATTGCCTAAGCAAGGCTCGACGAGGCTGCCCTGGCCTAGGCAAGGGTTGGTCTAGTTCGCTAGCCATGGCTATGGCCAATGGTCAATGATAGCCACTGAAAAAAGAAAATGAAATGTAAAGGAAAAGGATAAAAAAGCAAGTAATTCAATAAATTATTTTAAAAATTCAAAAAAATTATTAAAAATGTTTACGTCAGCACCGATCGCACCACGTAGGACACCCGATATTAACATTAGCAATTTCTAGCCTAAATTAGCTAGATTGACTAAATTGGCACCAATGTAAAAGTGTTTAAGATTAAATTGGTTCAATTAAAAGTTTAAGGATTGAATTGGTAGCATTGCAATATATTTATGAATTTTTTTGTACTTTTCCAACAAATGAAAACGTGGATTAATATTTAAATATCTTTAACATTCCCCTGTACACGTAGGCTAGACTTTGATTTAAGCCTAAAGTGTAAATAGGGACTTGAAAAGATTTGAACTCATATCCTCTCCTTTTTTTATGTCATGTGAGATTTGGTTGACCATCTGCTCCTCCTCTACCTCCTCTCCAACCATCCCAACCTCTTCCACTCGTGGTCCTCCTGAGCCCCAGCACCCCCTGCCTCTCCAAAAACAGCCCCGTTATCAAGATCATCTCCGTGTGTCCAACTTCCCACCACTACCCGGTGGTCCTCAAGTGGTTGAGGTCCCACCCCTCCACGCCCGTCGCCATTTCGTCTGCTTCTTTCTAGGGTGGACCCAGCGCCTAGCCTCGATGCTCAGCGTTCCTTGCATTGTGTTTGCACCCTCCACTGCCTTCTCTATGTTCATTCAGTTCTTGCTCTGGCAAAACCTACCCAAGAACGGCAGCAACAACCAGAACTCCCGGTTGATCTTCGGCAAGATGCCGAGCTTGCCAATATATACATAGGATGTACAGGGAAGGAGATGCCAACATGACGGTTTGTAGGGAGGGCCGGCTGGCAAATGCTGGGAGTTGGGGCGTCGTTTTTAAGACGTTCATTTGGTTGGAGAGAGAGTCTATGTTGACCACATGAAAGGGAAGTTCAGGCCAAGCAGGGATTCAGTTGTGGGCCCGCTCCCATCGGCCTTGGATGATTCGGTGAGCTCAACCTGTCAGGGCAGGTCTAGCTTGGTCCCAACCTAGGGAGAAAATATTATGTGTACAAGATGTGTCAGCGTAATAAATAAAAAGTGTGAGGTCGCCACAAATATAAAAAAATGAGGCCTAAATGCTAGGGAAAAATTTGAATTGAGGGGCAATCTTCTCTCTCTCCTCTCTCCCCTGCACCTTTCTCATGAAACCAAACTAATTCTAATAACGACCTATTCAAGGCTTTTTTGCTAGCCATTTTTTAAATTTTTCATTTTTTCATTTTCATATTTTCTTAATTTTTTTAATCTGATAGAAGGGGACACGGGCTGGGCCATTGGGCCCGGTCTGTACATGGGGTCAAATTTGGGCTCCAAAAACGTCGGCTGAACTATTGGGTTCGGTCCACACGCAAATACTAACACTGAGCCCATGCTATCTATTGCAATTGTACCCATTTTATTTTCTTCTCTTTTTTTATAATTGTTTTATCCTTTTATTATTTTTTCTATGGTCTTCTTCCTCTAGCAACTGAGAACACCACATCAGCACCTCAAACCCTGAACGTTAATGCTTTCACCGCTAACGATATCACCGGACAACCATACAATCCCTGGGCGACCACCACCAAAACACCATCTCCATTTGTCGGCCTTCGGGCGACAGAGTCTTGATATTGCAGAACGTACACAGAATGCTAAGAACTACCGAGGGAATTCCAGGCATTTAGGTACATTACGGGAGATTCGATAACATGCATATCACTGACTCTCGCTTGTTTTCCTCGCCCATGATCACCACGAGGAGGCCATCGTTGAAGATACAGTACATGAAACAAAAAGACCACAAGCTCAATAAAGCTCTTGGCTACTTTGTGCATCAAAATCAGTTTTAATATCTAACCAAT
Organism: Eucalyptus polyanthemos subsp. polyanthemos; assembly: GCA_017140185.1. Classification (NCBI taxonomy): domain Eukaryota; kingdom Viridiplantae; phylum Streptophyta; class Magnoliopsida; order Myrtales; family Myrtaceae; genus Eucalyptus; species Eucalyptus polyanthemos. The sequence goes on along the minus strand of CM029466.1, from coordinate 47,465,662 downwards.
CAATCTATCTTGCACAAATCACATCAAGACGTTCCTTCAGATTGAACCAAAGCCGAAATTATTTCTAAGTCATATCTATGAAGCATTTTGTCAAGCAAATCGTGTGCATCATGAGTACCAAGCATAGACATGGAAGTAAAGTGATTTTCTCATCCAAAATCGATACATCAACGACGATAACAGGATAAATCATCGCAAATTGGGCGTGATTCTAAGTCATTTTCTAATGCGCCTATTCACGGATCTCGGACTCAAAACCGGAAAAAACAAAGGTGTTGTGGGTTAACAAGCAGAGACAGAGCTGTGATTACTGATGGAATCAACCACGGAAACTTCGTCAATGATTGAGTGAAATCGATGCTGACGGAACTATGACCAGGAACTAGCCACCTCGTGCTTCTCAGCCATGGAACAGGGCCGTATAAAGGACGCCGATACAGTGGCAGAAGAGCTTAACGAGGAGGAGCTCGTGGAACGCGATTTCTAGTCGAAGCAACAAGAGAAACTTTCAGGATGCTTCACCGATGAAGATTCAAGCCGGCGACGAGATTTCAACTGGGCCTGAGGCTCTTCGAATTTCTCGGCCAAAGAACAGAGCAGAACAGGGAGACTCGAGGCGGCAGCGTAATGGAGAAGGACGGCGTCGGACGGTTTCGACGGCGACCGTTTACATGGGCTGGTCTGATATGTGGGCTTCGGAGGCTTCCTTATTAATGAGAGGGTTAAGCCTAAGAATTAATGGGTCAGCCCAGATCGAAATTAATGGGACTAGTGCCAGATGGATTAGAAAATACTGGGTTCAATTAGAGCTTTATCAATTCACCTTTTTTTTTTTTTTTTTTTTTTTTTTAATCATCAGCAAAATTAAGGCGTCAACAAATAAGACTTCATAAACTGCACCAATCTAAGCAAACGTTACCCTTTCATATACAGTGTGAATTTGCCGATAGCACCGATGACCAATTGAATGTGTGTGTAGTTTCAGTTAGTCTTGTGCGCATGTTTTTTCATCTCCATACGTAATAATTTCAGCTTTTGCATCAAATATTCTATAACATGGGTTCAAAGCCTTGAGCCATTTTCTCTTTGCTCCAATTATCAGTCAACCATTCCATTTGTGGACCTCATGGATTTAACATGCATATTGTCTCATTTTCACCGTACAACTATAAGTTTAGATTATGTGTTGCATGATTATTTTTCTCTCAAGAAATTGGCGATCATGAGAGATTTAGGATAATTATAGTGAATGGCGCCAATGAAAAATTTAGTACATATATCCTGTGACCCTCTTCTTCCTCCATTAGCTTCGGAATATGAAACTTTGCTCTTTACTTTTCAAAGGAGACACACTTGGATTAAAGAAAAAAAAAATAGACTCAAGTACGTGTGTGTGGCTAAAAACTGGGAAGATTTTCTTTGAAGACTGAATACTCTAAAAACAACTGTCCTCCACCTTCTTCCTTGTCTTTTTTTTTTTTTGGGTCTTTTGAAATCTATATTGAAAAGCTACTTTATGAAAGATAGAGGCCGAAAAAATTGAAAAAAAAGTTATTTGGCTAGTCAATCAACTTATCATTCGTTTAAATTTGAAAATAAATCAAATGGTAACGCGAAAAGCCAAACCGACTGCTTTAAGCTACAAAATTGTGTCCAAGTAAAATTAGAGAAAAATAAATAATTTTGGTGAAAGAGAGGACAGTCAGCAAACTGGAAACTTTTCAGGAGTTTTCACTCCATAGAGCAATACAGGAAATCAAGAACAAAAGCAAAATAAACAATACCTAAGACTGAATTTTCAAGAGAAATCTTACAGCATTTCACGAGAATTATAGGAAATGGTTACAAAAGACAAAGAAAGTTAAAGAGAAAAGGGAAATTCGATCATGTGCAAGATATTGTTCCTTGTTTGATGCAAACAAGTGTCATAGACAAAAAATTCATATAATAGCAAATAAGGACTAAAATATCAATTTTCAAATGTTGCAATTTTTTATTTTACAAAATGATCCAAAATTTAATATGATGTCATTTTTTTTAGACTAAGAAATGACTCCATTTTACTTTCGGTTCACTAGTAAAAAGTCCTAAGTCCAGGTGGTGATCAAAGTATATCATTTATTGTTTATATGAAACAACTGAAAGATATTTGCAAATGAAAGCTAGTATAAGATAGAAAGCTAATTACACTATTATTTGTTGCCCGTTGCACATCAATTGGAAAAGAATGTTGGTGGCCCAAAATGCACTGTTATCCTAGCATGGCTCTTTCATGTTAGAGTTAGTATATTTAAAAAGCGGGTGCGCTATTTCCATCCCCTATATGACTATTTCCATCAAGTTTTCACCTTAAAGGCAAAATTGTTCTCAGTCATTTAATTGCAATTTAAAGTGGTGGTAGGAAGGTTCTTATCTCAAGAATATAGTAAGAAACATGTTTAGGAAATAAAACTATCAATTTTCTCTGAAGAATCAGTGTATATATTTTTCCTATGACACGCTTTCCTTATTGCAATATTTTCCATTTCGAAACAACTAGCAGCAATAACACATATAAACTGCTTTGCAAGTTGTCATGAGGTATGCGAACTGGAGCCTTGATTCATATTTATATGCATATATATGGATTCTTTGTTCATGAATTAGCAAACATGCGCAACAGCTCTATTTGCTCATGATATCTCTTATTATATCTTGATTTACTCTAAGATGTGGGGTTGTGACTCCAAATAAACGAACTAAAAGGAAAATAAAACAGAACCAAATCAGCCCACGTCTGTCTAACAAAGAATTAAGCTAGAAATGGGCTAAGAGTTTGTCTAGTGAGCCTGACTATTATAACGGGCACTGTTGCTGGCCATCTTTATTACATTGAGACGGACAATTTGTCATCTTTGTTGATGTCTGCTTTAACTTTTTTTTGTAGTCTCTTCTAATGGTCTTGCTGTAACATCCCGGGTCCCACTTGTGTGATATTGTCTGTAACATCGTTTCACACATGCTTCCGCTGTGCTGAGAACAAAGCCTTGAGGGAAAAGACCGTGGCTGGGATGGCGGTTTGTCCGCGCCAGGACGGGTGACCCAAAGAGGACAATATCATGGCTTGGGAGAGGGAAGGCCCGAGGGATGGCCCTCTGCCCCTGCGTGACGCGTTTTAAAGCTGTGAGGACTCAGTGTCCAAAGCGGATAATATCACACAGTGGGACCCGGGATGTTACAATGGTATCAGAGCCGACTCCCGCAGCGTGTGGGGCCACAGCGAGGGCTCTGTGCCTTAAGGGGGGGAGAATGTGACGCCCCGGTACTAAGATCGCCTCGGTAGTACGCGGGCAAGGTTAAGGGCATTTCTCCTGTCCCACATCGCTTAGGGGGGAGTCCTGGGCCTTGTTTATAAGGCTTGGGTCCCTTTAATTGTGTGACGCGTTTTAAAGCCGTAAGGACTCAGTGTCCAAAGCGGACAATATCACACAAGTGGGACCCGGGATGTTACATTGTCCGCTTTGGACACTGAGTCCTCACGGCTTTAAAGCGCGTCACACAATTAAAGGGACCCAAGCCTTATAAACAAGGCCCAGGACTCCCCCCTAAGCGATGTGGGACAGGAGAAATGCCCTTAACCTTGCCCGCGTACTACCGAGGCGATCTTAGTACCGGGGCGTCACAATAACTAAGGTGCACATCTTTGGTGTGACATCGTTATGTCATTACTAATGTGTTATTCTTATTTGGGTCGCTTTATCTCTACTTTGACCGTGGAAAATCTGTAAAAATCAGAACCCACCATCATATCTTCGTCTCAGTTAGCAACCAGACGTCTTCTTCGGTAGAGTTCGATTATCCGGACCAATAACTCAACCTTTCATTCAGTCAAAAGCTAGACCGACTCAAACCTTTTGATTCTTTTTTTTTCCCCTTTTCGTGTACATGCACGGTAGGTACGAGTATATCGGGAAGAAAAATGGTGGAGATTTTTGTAGCAGGTAGGGGTGGCAAATGGGTGGGTCGGGTCGAAAATAGGTCGACCCATAGTTGACTCATTTAACCCGTTTTGACCTAAATTCTTGTAGTGTAAATCTAGTGACCCGTACCCGACCCGACTCGTATTGCTAAAACCTATTAATATTCTAGGAAAACCCATTTTATACTATATGCTAATTGGATTAAAACTTCAAATTAAATTAAAAATAGTAAATAAAATAAAAAAAAAAAAGTTTAAAAAAAACCTATAAATTGAAATATTTATAAAAAAAATTAGACTATGCACATGCTTCTCTTATTTGAAGTGAACATACTATTGAATAACTAAAAACTGTAACATGAAAAAAATTTAATTAAACCTAAAAAGCTCATTTTTATGATTTTTTTATATAAAAAAAAAGTATTGTTAAAACATTTTTATGCAATACAAATTTTTTAACAATTTTTATGCAATACAATTTAATGGAAAAATTTTATAATTCTTTTTAAAATATTTTTTTAAAAATCGAATTTTAATTTTTAAAATATAATTTTTATAATTTATAATTTGTAATAATTATTTTTCTCTTTTTCTCTTTTATTTTTTCTTTTTCTTTGGTCGACCACCGCCACGATGACAACCGACGACCAGCCACGGGCGAGATCGAGCTCGCCGGCATCGGCGAGCGCCTCCCGACGCGAGCAAGCTTGAGTCTCACCAGTCGTCGATGAGGTCGAGTCTCGCCCAACACCGGCGAGCTCAAACCTTACCAGTCGTCGGTGAGGCCGAGCCTCACCAGATCTAATGAGTTCAAGCTTGCCGGCATCGGGTGAGGCTTGAGCTCGCCGATCTAGCGAGGCCGAGGCCCTGCCCGACGACGGCGAGCTCGAGTCTCACCAGATCCGGCAAGGCTCGGGCCTCGCCAGTTGTCGGTGAGGCCGAGCCTCGTCGGATCTGGCGAGACTCGAGCTCGCTGGTGTCGGGTAGGGCCTCGGCCTCACCCAACGCCGGCGAGCTCCATCTCGCTAGTCGTCGGCGACCTACCGACGAGCTCGATCTCACTAGTTGTCGGTGACCTGTCGGCGAGGCTCGGTGTCGGCGAGCTCGAGCCTCGCCGGCCTGTCGTCGATCGATGGCTAGCCGTTGCCCTGCCAGCCATCGGCTTAGGGATGAAGAAAAGAAAGAAAAAAAAAAAAAAAAAATTGAAATATATAAAATAATTATAATTTCGATTTTTTATAATTAAAAAAAACATTTTATAAAATTAAAAAAGGCCATGACCCATGGGTTCAAAATGGGTTATTACTAATAACCTATTTAGACCCTTTTTTTTTTTGTGCTTTACTTTCTCAAATCCATTGTTAACCCATATTTAAACTTCACTTGACCCATATATGACCCATTTAACTGAAAATGGGTCATAATATGGGTTTATGACCTATTTTGCCAGCTCTAATAGTAGGAGATGTGCCTAGCTCATCAACAAATGAAGAAAACACCGCCCGAGTCCGGCCAAGTAGCTTTTCGGCAAAATTAGACCAGTGATTCATTTCAGATCATCACATCCACAATGATACGAGTTCCAACAATTAAAAACAATTTCAACTGTAGTCGATTTTTTGCACAAACACAACTCAATCATGGAATTTCAGCCTGGGTGATCTTCGTGCAGCTCCGGCTTCCATGCTCCCGTGGAAATTGAATCGAGCTGAGCCGGGCTCACGGGCTTGGTTTGATGGGTTTGGCTTGTGCTAGTGTTGATGGTTCAGCCGGGCCAAAATCGAAATTGGACTTGGTCCCAACAGACTGGGCTAGGGGTTGATGGGTCGGTCCGAGCCCTTGCATAAATGGCCGAATTGGACCCTCCCTTCAATTTTTTTAATTCTTTTTTTGTTCTTTTACTATTATGCGTTTTTATTTTTACGAAAAATGGATGCTTAGCTTGTCGGTATGGGGAAACATAGTTTAGCACCGGCTTTGTTTGAACATGTGATGTGTGTCATAATGGGTCGACGTGGATCGAAAATGCTCATTATAAGTGGAAAATTATTAATTTATTTCACTGCCAGCCTAGCACGTTCAATAAGAAGAAACTAAATTTTAGCAACTTAATATGTCACACTCAAAGTTTCACAGTTATTGAGCTTGGAACTAACTTTTATCATTGCTAAATTTCCTAACACCTACGACTTTGTACCGCGAGAGGGCCCTTGGAACTCGATAAAGCTACCAGCTTAGCCAAGAACACCCAAATCATGTATGATAATTTTGATGAACCCTACCAAATGGACTTACTCAAGACAAGAAATCGGAATAAATTGACACATTTTCATGGACTTAAGTTCAGAGATAATTTATATCATTATCCCTAATGAGAATAGTCTAATCTCAATAACGTACGATATAATTAATTCAGAACTGGAATAAATTTACACTTTTTCACATACTTAATTTCTTCAGTAAACACAGTAAAATTAGTTCGTTTTTTTTCCATGCGTGTGAAAGAAATTCAAGTCTGAAAGTAAATAAGGCTTTGCTCTTAACAAGCCGTTGATAAGCGAGCTCGCAGGTCCTATTTAGTGCGCAATCCCATTTAGCTCAAGCCTAGTAACGAAAGTACTCATCTTAAGTGCTGCGATCCCCCAAAAAAAAAAAACGAAATGAATCTTAAGTGTGACATCATCATCACTACTCTTTACATTTTGTTATTATCATTATATTATATGGGTCGCTTTATCTCTACTTCGACTATTAAAGCCTGTAAAATCAGAACCCACCATCACATCTTCGTCTCCGGTTCTTCCGCCATAGCAGAAGCTGCAAGCAACCAGACGTTCTCGGTAGGGTCCGGATTTCTGTACTTATAAATCAACCTTTTTTTTAGTCTAACGTTATAGACAAATTCACACCTTTGATTATTATCATTTTTTTTGGGTGTACATGTATGGTAGGAACGAGTATACCTGGAAGAAGATGGCAGAGATTTCTGCAGCAGGAGATGCAGCCGATTCGTTACCATCAACAAATGAAGAAAACGCCCGAAACAGCACAATTCAAACGAGAAAGCCTCCTGTCCTTTCCTTGGCGATATTGAGAAGAGCGATTGGCGATGAAATCTTCTCCCTCGACGTAAACAAGGTGACCCATGGAGTCTATGAAGGAGTGCTTCTGAAGGACGACGAGAAGCAGGGCCAGAAGGATCAGGCGAGTTCCAAAGGACCAAAAAGAACATGTTTTACTCAGATAGAAAATTGATTAATTGAGAAAAGATTTGGCTCGGTCGTGATGCCCGCCATGAAACTAAAACTGCATGATATGCAGGAAAAGTCTGTAAAATCAAGACCACTTGCAGATGATAAGTTCATCTATAAAGAGGTCATCATGGACCGTATGGGAGCTCAGTAGCTCCTGACTGGACGGGAGCCGAGTTTTGTTCTGATTTTGTTAATGTCTCACTCGATAACTGCTTTGTGCACAGCCATACATACACAAGTACTGGGTTGACAAGGAGCTCAACAGGAACTGCTTGATGGTTCTGGCTAAGGCCTTATCGATCATTTGGAGTAACACTCACAAATACTGGACATGGGCAGAAGAGGAGGAATCATGGTATCGTTGCTTCTTCTTCCTAAACAAGAACTTTTTAAGTCGAACTTTCACGTGATGGTCAAGTATCTAGGCCGGTCTGGGTACAGCATATGAATTTGCCTCAACAAAAATGACTCAGCAGGCAGCCAGGAACGTTCGGTAGCTGCTAAATTAGTACCTTTGTGTTGGCATATTTCTAAATTTATTTTGGCGTTGCATATTTCCCGATGCCGCTGAAATGATGCCGCTGAATATGCACCTTTTTTCAGCTGCAAGTTGCTCATTTGGTGGCACTGAAACAATAATTTCTGCCACAAAAACTTGGAATTGCTTACATTAAAATGAGATTATGGTTAACCATCATCCCTGCTAACCGTTTGCTTCTTGAATATTTCTGAGTTCCAGCTATCCGAGCAACGTAAAACTGCCTGTTGCCACGCTAAACAGAGTTTGCTGGCTAGATATCAAAGGGAAATGCAAAACGAGTGTGCTCTCTCAGAGGACGATGTATGAAGTCGCAATCGTCGTGAAGATGAGCAGTCAAAACGACGGATTTGAAATTCCGGTGAATCTCAGTCTCCAATTCCCGGATGGAAACTGGCAGGGACGCATGGAAAGATTGGCCAGTTCGGAAAAGGAAAGGTGGATTCCTATTAGCATCGGCAAATTCGAGATGACACCCAAAACCATTGGCGAGATGAGCTTTTCCCTCCCCCAGACTAATGACCATTGGAAGTCCGGCCTCTCCGTCAAAGGCGTTATTTTCACACCAACAGCAGAGAACGAGCAGCCAAAATAAAGCGTGAATGTGGCTCAAGTGTTCTGTATTAATCTCCTCTCTATGTATGTTGATGCATCGTTGCAATGATACTTTCCCAAACTCGTGGCAAACAATATCTTCGACTTGAATCATGCTGAGTTCTTAAGTTTTGCTGACCAAGGAAATCTGTTAGTCTTTCCAGTTGACACTATTTCGACGAATTAGAAGGCTGAGATGTCTAGGAGTTACTAGGGGCGTGCATGACAACCATTCTGTTCCAGAAATAATTTCTGGAACAGAAATAAATTTTTCTATTTCTATTTCTAGAAGAGTTTCTAAGCAAAAATAACCATTTGATAACGACACAAAATTTCTACTCTAAAAATAGAAATTCGTTTGATAACGACACAAAATTTCTTCCTTTCGGATGACAGTGGACCGGCGGATGGTGGTGACGGACGGCGCCGGTGAGGACCAATGATGTGTCGGCGAAATTACCAACGGGCAACAACGGCGAGGGCCGGTGGGCGGCGGGCGACCGATGGATGGTGGTCGGCGACAATGGATGAAGGACCGATTGACGAACGATGAGAATTAAAAAATTTTAACTTCTGATTTCTATTCCAAACCTATTTCTGGAATATAAACCTATTTACGAAATATAATTCTATTCTAGAAATAAAAAAACAGAATAAGTTTATCAAAGCGATTTATTCCGAAAATATGGAATAGAAAAATTATTTGAAATAGAAATTCGATTTGTCATGCACCCCCTAGATTTCTACCAGATCAAATCGAGACGGAAGCAAGTTACGGATGGATAAATGATCTTTTCTTTTGAGATGAAATTAATCATTGTTACTTGTTTTTTAATTACGCATAAGCGCCACTCAAATCTCTACATTGTTGGGCCCGTAGTACTTTAGAATTCTATGAGGTAGTGTTGACACCTAATTTTGAAAAAATAAAATTGCATTTTGAACAAATAAAAAGAAAAAAATGAAAATGGGGGAAATTGATTTGATTGAAGTATGCAAGGAAATATGGAATTCGATGGATATCCGGATTTTGTTAAATTCAGCAACAATTTTAAAATCGGGTGAACAAAGGGTAATGATTTTGATAAAATGGAAGGAATCGGTACAAAATTGAGTGATTGCGAAATCGCTCTCCGATTTGCGTCCTTAATTTAATGCAACAGAAGATGGAAGTTTGAAATTTACCATAGAAAGTGGCCGTGCGGAACCATTATAAAAAGGAGTTGACCTGCACAAGGTTCAAAGGGAGAATCCGCTAAAAAATTTTCGTGAAAAGAGCTTAGAGGATTCGTGAAAATAAAAAAAAAAATAAAAGAGAGGAAACCCCATTTTCTCGTCCAAGAGTCTTTTTCTCTTTTCCCTTCTGACAACCTACAGAAGAAAAGAAAGGGAAGAGTCAGCAAAAAAAAGAGAAAAAGTGCAGAGAAGTGACGTGTGGCCAGAGAAAAAAAGAAAAAAAGAAAAAGCAGCAGCAGCAACTGTTCGTCTTCTTCGCGTGGGCACCCCTGCCCGCGCTCGCGTCGCACCTCCTCCGCCACTCACCGGATGCCGTGCCTGCGCACCTGAAGCCGCGCCTCGAAGCCCGAGGCCTGCTCCGCTCCACTATCGTTCCGCAGCAACCGAGCTCTCACTGTTCACCACCGCCGCTGCAACCCGCGACCCAGCCGCTGCTCGTCCCCCTCGCACCGGCCACCATCCGTGACGCCGTTGCAACCGAGCGACACCAGACCTGCACCCAAAGCCTCCGCTACCGACGACCCAGCGACGCCGGAGCCCCAAAGACCGCCCCTCCACCTCACGCCCGATCGACGCATCTGCAGGTCTCAAGCCCTCGTTCTCCACCGCCGCATCAGATCTCACCGCGCCGTGACCCACGACTTTGAGATCCGCTCGATCGTCGACCCCGCGCCGGCCCACGACTCGACCGGCTGTCCTCGCCGCTCCACTCCTCGACGTCCGCTACTCGAGACCCCACGGCCGAGCCCCGCACCGCAGACGACGCCGCCGCCCAGCGACCCGCGACCCAGCTCTGTGACCCGCGACCCAACCCCGACTCCGCCGCTGCCCTGAGTTGGAGCCCGCCGCCGTTCACTTGCAGCCGCTCCCCCACCGGAGTTCCGACGACCGGTCAAACGACCGCCCGGCGCCATTCCCCGTCGATTCTCTTAGGTAGTTTTTATTTTTACTTTTTACTTTACTTTTCACTTTATTTATAGTTTAGTTCATTTTACTCTTTTTATTTGTTATGTCATCTTTTTGTGTATCTCACTTGATAGCATTTTTAGTTTAGTTATTTGATTTATAATATTGGACGTTAATATTTATAATTTTTGTAGGCATTATCCGCAGGAATTTTGTCCAGAATTATTATGATTAATAACTTGATCCAAGAGACATTGGATCATTTTTTTAATTATTATAATTGTTGGGCTTTTTAGTGGAATTTCAATTGTTAAATCACAATGATTATTTAATTTGGTCCGTAAGATTTCGGATAAGATTTGTAATTGTTCTGATCTCTTTGTTGTGATAATTAGGGTTATAATAATCGTTAATTTGACTGTGAGACAACGTTTATTTTTTTGATTATTTTAATCATTTATTTTGTTGATAGCTTAAATTTAATATTTATTTAATAATTACTTATCTTTAAAAAAAATCGTAAAATCAAAAATCAAAATTCTGCATGAGCATATAGATTTAGTAAATCAGACATGTAGGTTTAATAGATTAGATTTTTCTTAGAATTACATTTTTAAGATTGCATTTGTTAGGGTTGAACCTAAGTAAATTCTTTAGGGTTTTAGATAGTGTTCGCACATTTTAATTATCTCATTTTTCAAGAAATAGTTTTCTAAGATAAGATAGAGTTTAAGTTAAATTAATCCTTAGAATAAATTAGAAAATTATCCCTTTTTAGATAGATTAAGTAGGGTTTTCATAAATTCTAAACTTCAATAAAAAAAATACAAAAATCTAGGTGCATGTTAATTAGTTCGCATAATATGGTCATTTAATTAGAATTTGTTAGTAAAGTTAGGTCATAAGGTGCATAATAACTAGTTTGCATAATAGGCTCATTTAATTAGAATTTGCATATTAATAAGATTAAGTCATTTAGTTTAAAATTGCATTTTTATAAAAGAATTCTAATTTTTAAGAAAACCTAAAAAAATGATTGCTTGATTTGTGTGATGCAATTTATTTATTTGAATGTTTTAATAATGGATGAAAGACGGAGTGTGGTCACCACATTTGCATGATAGTAACTTAGGTTAAAATGAATCCGCTGCCTCCAATTTTTTTTTTTTGAAAATTAAAAAAGAAATGGTACCGAAAGGACATTAGAGCATTCTAATGTAACAAAGTCCCCGTACCCTTAGTCTCTGGTTCGTAGGAGTAAAATAAATCTCCCTTTATTTTACGTATGTGTCTAATCGACCTACCGTGAACTGATTAATGACGATTCCTAGATATTAACCATTTGCATGTTAAATAATTGAGCCTTAAGTCGTGAATTGGTATGGGCTTGGGAGAGCCCGAACTAAGTTAAAGACTTAGTAGTCCATTAACCTAGTTTTAGGCGGTTCACCTAAAAAATAGGTCGCGGCAGCTTGCCAACTTCGCTGGGGACTTGTGTTAAAACACTTAGTGGACTTAGGCCAATTTTTCTTTCAAAATGAAAAAAAAAAATGTTTTGTTTGGCAGCGAGGACACCTAGTACGTCCCTAACATTTCTAAGGTGTTAAATGCTTTTACAGATGCGAGGTATAAGGGGAGTAGTCTATGCTAATATTTGTCTTGCAAATTGGAGTATGGGATTAATGATTTATTTTTCCATAATTAGAAGTGTTGTTTGCATTTAAATTGTTGTGCATGTTTTACTGTTTTTTGCACTACACTATTGCACACACAATCTGTGGCCGGACCTGGGCTGCGATAGGATTTCTAGGATGGTGTTGAGAATGATACTTCCTCCAAAGCGAGACTGCTATGTAGAGGTTGACATTTTCTTCCCCGGAAGTCTTTTCATGGTGTCGAATGTGTTTGTCCATATCCACGAGACTGCGTGACTATTGGACATTCCATTCGACTGAACCAGAGTTAGGGGGACCTGACACGTTAATGCAAGACTGCAACGGTCAGATCATCCTCTTAGCTTCACTTTGTTAAGTCATTTAGATAGAAATCGAGCCTCACATTTCATGCGTGTGTATATGTGTTTGTCATCCCTTCTGGTGAAAGTAAGTCATCTAAATTCTTACTTCGCAATTTACTTATTTTATTACAATTTTGTCTGTCCATGACAATAGGTTTTGTCGCCGGTCTTGTTTTATAAGCTATGGGGAGGACCGACATACAATTCATTTCCACTCCCAAAAAAGAGCTCCTGATGTGACTGAGAAGCCCACTCAGCGAGCACAAATTGAGCCTCTTAAGCGGAAAGTGGAAGTGGTCAAAGCTGAAAATAAGAAGCTTCGCAAGGCGTTGGAATCCCGAAAGCATATAAAATGAGATCTTTTGAATTTTGATTCTTAATCCAATGTCTAGGGAACTTGATTTCAATTTTCAATTCAATTTTTAGTTCAATGTTTAGGGACTTGAATTTCAATTTTTAGTTCATGGTTTGGTTTAATATTTCTAGTGAATTTTGAATAAAAATCAGGCGATTAGACCGTTGTCATGGACCATTTTCTATCCTATCACTGGTTCTTACATTATCTTTTTTTCTTAGGTAACAACGGATCCTCCGCGCTCTCCCATTATTACGCGATTAAAGGCTAAAATGGCTGACCAAAGCGAGATGCGCGATCGCATGTCCTCCGTGGAAAATCAACTCAAACAGTTAGCCGCTTCCATGCAGCTTGTAACAGCTCAACTTCAATCCCTCCAAGTGAACCCGATTCCTCCACCCGATCTCCCCGAGATAGTAGTCCCGAGGCAGGCAAATAGAGCCCAAATGGGTGATGACGAAATGCCCGGGCTCGAAGATGACATGGTCCTTGTTAGAAAGGCCAAGCTAGACAGTGTTCCAAAGACAGATCAGGATGAGCGCGTTGCAAAGCTGGAAGAGAAACTGAGACAACTGCAGGAGTCACAAAGCTCACTCCCATTCGACCTCTCGGTCTATGAGAAGGTTAAAATGCCGAGCAAGTTCAAAATGCCAGAATTTGAGAAGTACGACGGGACATCTTGTCCAAAATCTCATTTGCAGATGTATCATGTGCGCATGGCCCAGCACGTCAAATATGAGCCCCTTATGATCCAATCGTTTCATTCGAGTTTGACCGAGCCCGTACTAAACTGGTACGTGATGAAGAACGTAAACCTCCTTGAAACCTGAAGCGAAGTGGCGAACGCGTTCCTCAAACAGTACAAGTTCAACATGGACATCGCGCCTTCCCGAGAAGACCTGGAGCTGATGGAAAAGAAAAGAAGTGAGTCATTTAAAGTCATTTAAAGAATATGCTGTGAGATGGAGAAACCTGACGGTTCAAATTACTCCTGAGCCTACCAACAAGGAGTTGATGAAGTTGTTCGTGAAGACCCTTCCATCTGAGTTCCGTAATCGAATGGGCAGTACGTATGTCGAGAGCTTCAATCAGCTTATTCCTGTAGGAGAACATATCGAGATGGGGATAAGGGAATGATGGTTTTCTGAGCCATCTACTAAAAAATTCTCTGCCAAGAAAGAGAAGGAGGTTATTAAGGATGTGAATGTGACCTATAGCCCAAAAGGTACTAATCGCACCCTGGCTATCCAAATGAATCAAAGGCAGCAACAAACTGCTGGTCATCAATCATTTGCCCAAGCAAATAATAGAAGGCAGTTCTCTTCTCTCCCTGGATCTCCATCTCAGGTGTTGGCGATTCTCTGAAAGAAAGGCTTGCTTTCTAGTGAACCGAAGCGTCTTAACCGCGAAAGCAATCGAGGTTACGACCCGATGAAGAAGTGTGACTATCATAACGGTGAACTTGGGCATTCAACTGATGAATGTTTCACCCTCAAGCACAAGATCCAAAACCTCTTGGACACGAATGCCTTTTCGTTTCAAACTGCTCGGCCGAACGTCTAGAAAAATCCGCTACTAGAGCATGAGGGTACGGTGAATGCTATCTTAGAACATGACGCCGGTCGAATCAAGAGCTTGAAGATGCATATGATGGACACCCTGGGGCAGCCGAATGATGAATGGGGCGGCATGGACAGGCCGACACCCCAAAGACGGAGAACCCTGATGATGAGCTGGAAGAAGTTGCAAGCTTATTCAATAACCTCATCATAGGAGCCATTGATGAAGGATCCCTTGAAGAGATGGGTTTTGGCCCACCGAGTCAGGCCACCGACAACCCCAACATAGCGAGCTGCTCCCTCTATCTCTCCCACGTTCGGTCAACCAGCGAGCTCCACATGCTGACTTTGACCCATTGAACCGAAGCCCAACATATGCTGCCTCCTCTGTCGTCTCCACCACTTGCTGCCAGCACGCCTTCACCGCCTTGCGTTTCTTCGGTCGAACATCCAGCATCTTCTTCGGTCAAAGTCTCCCATCCGAAGGCCACCATCGTGGACTCTTCCCTTGCAGCAACGAGTGGACGCCAACAACAACTTCTTTGCGGCGACTCCTTCGTGCGTGCCAGTCCACGCTCGGGCAAAACCAGCGCCGTCTTCAGCCCACTTGCATTTGAAGCCCAGCTCGTTCGTATCTCCTCTGTAGCAGCTTCGGCCCAGCAGCTCCTTTGAGCCCGTGTCTTCATCGATCAAAACCCAGCAATTTGGCCCACAGTCCAACCTAAGTTTCACAGCCCAGTCCAGTGAATTTCAGTACGCCACTTGAAGCCTAGCTCTCATTCTTTTCCAGCCCAGTCCAACGAGGCTTGCAATTGTTCAACCCAAGTGCAACAAACCAATAGCTCGGCCCAAGTTGGTTCAATTCAGTTCAGCCCATAGTCCAGTGAAGTCCAGCAAGTTCTTTTGAAGCCCAAGCCCGCGGGGCAAGATCTTTGGGCCCGGCCTGAGTGTCCTTCGATGCCGCCAAAAGTTCAGATTTCGGCCGCCGTCGCGTCGCCGTTGCAATGATCTGGTTTTCGCTTTGCCAAGTGAGTTTTACTCACTAATGCTTTCTTAGTTTGCTAATTATGCCTAAGGGTTGATTAGATTTAATTAAGTGCAATTAGGTGGTTAGATTAGTTTAGAACAATTAAATTAGTGACTTAATGATGCATGTTAGGTGGTTAGATTAGAATGGATTAGCGATTATTAGTTGATTGCATTGCATACTAGTTAGGTGGTTAGTTTACTTAGATAGAGAATTGCCTATAGTATTTATTGGATGCTTCTTGGAATTTTTCGCGACCCTTATCGGGCTTTAATTAGGCAATTCGGGCCTAAATGGAATTTTAAGAACTAAATATTAATTTTCAAATTTAATTATTTAATTATTTATTTTTTGGAAATTCAACTACGATGGCCAGTGACCGGGATTTTATGCTGATGATTGTGGTGTAGTCCGTTGATTTAATTGAGCTTTATATTGTACTAAATTGAATTTATTGTATGTATTTATTTAATTTTTGAAATTAATTATTTAATTTTTTTATTTCCCGGAAATTCAACTTGGGATGCCCAAAGACCGGAATTTCATGCTGATTGTCATGGTGTAGTTCGTTTATTTATTTGAGCCTTAATTTGTGAGGAATTGATTTATTAGTGATTTTAGGATTTATTCCTAAATTGAATAATCTTTAGTTATTAATTGAAGAATAACCGGGCATCGGTTGATAATGCCACTAAATCTAAATTTGTCGAGTGGGGCCGTGATGCCACTACATATTGAAAATTTGCTTGTTGGGGCCGTGATTACCACCTATAATTAAATTGTGTCCTAAGAACCGTGATTCATAATTGGGAATCAAATTGGAATAGTTGAAATGACCGGTAGTGGTCTTGTTGATACGTAATCGACTAGGTCGATTGATCGTTGATATTGTGAATTGATTGATTGAATGAAATGATCGGCAAATGGTTGATTGAGACATAATCGATTAAGTCGATTGATCATTGCCTTGATTTGATGTTGTGGATTGATTGATTGAATGGAAATGACCGTAAGTGGTCTTGTTGGCGTGTAATCGACCAGGTCGATTTGATCGATGCTTCGATTTGCGATGTGATTGCTTGGGTGCCTATTTGATTTGTGCTAATATGCAGGTGGAATCTGAGGCTAAGGTAAGTCATCTGACTCATGTTGTGCGTAGGCAGCCCTAAGGTGTATTAGTTTACTAATCGGGTCTTAGGAGGTAGAATTTGCTGAGACGTTGTCTCAATGGTTATTGAATAACCATTTCAGGACCCAGATGAGAAGCCTAAAGAGGAGGAATCTGACGAGGAGATCCCTAATGAAGAACCCGAAAAGGAGTACGTGGAGGAGAACCCCGAGGATAACCCCGAGTACGACCCGGATGAGGACTGAGATCCCGTCCTGTCTTGTCAGACCTTGTCTGCATGTGAATAGATGTTAGATCAGACTTACGTATATATAGTATTGTAGAATACTATGAGATGCGTGTAAAAAGGTGTGGTTGTGAATTTTCAGTATGAAAAATATGGCCTGCTTTTCTATCACATTGTTTTATTGTCTAGGGATTTATAACTGCTTCCACATGTGTATATATAAATGAAAGGGTCGGCGATACATAGTCCTGGGATATCGTATTTTAAAATCGACCAAGGTAAGGGATGTGCGCGTGCCTGAAGATCGGGGCGTGACAATGATTGTTAATCATGAGGGGGAAGAAATTAGAGGGGAAGAGGGGGCAGATTAGACGAGGAAAGGGAGAGAGGGAGTCATCCGAGAGAGAGAGAGGAGAGAAAGAGAGAAAGGAAAGGAAGAAAGGAAGAGAGAAAGAAGAGGCCGTGCGTGCGAGAGGAAGGAGGAGGTCCGTCCACCGATCATCTGCCTAGCTCACCGCCATTCGTTCGTCACCTTGCCCACCGTTTGTCGCTGTGTTCGTTGCTTGCTGTTTGTGCTTGGATTAGAGGCAAGTAGAGTCCTAAAACCTACCCTTTGCTTGCTGTGATGTGTGTGTAGAAGATGGTGAAGTTTGGTTGTGGTAGATGTAATGAAAGGTCGAAGCTATGGGGAGAAATTCGTTGGCCTAGCATGCTGTTTTTTGGAAAAAAAGAAAAAGAAAACCAGTCTGACCCTTCACGAGTTTGTGAGCTGCATGCGACCTTTTAGTTGGAATCTCACTTCAATCTCTTCATGAAAGTTGTAGAGAATATCTTGAGGAATAGCATACTAAAATTTGAGATAAAACGGACAAGGATTGCCTGGTGAAACGATTTTCCTTTGAAGAGATTAGATCTGGAATTTGTTGTGCTGACATTTAGTGATTTCGTGGACTATAAAGTAGTTTTCTTGCGAAAAACTTACTTTGAGTTATTAATGAAAGTTGTAGTGTACTTATTGGGATAAAAAATATCAAAAATTTAGAGAAAATGAACAAAAATAGGTCGGTGAAATCGTTTTCCTTTGAAGAAACTGGATCTGGAAAAATGCTACCTCCACCTAGTATGATTCTGAGATTTTTATAAAATTATACAGTCAAAATTATATCATGTGTCCTTAATGAAAGTTGTAGATAATATTCTGATGTATAACATACTGAAAATTTAGAAGAAACGGACATATGTAGATCGGTGAAACGAGTTTCCTTTCAAAGAAGATAATCTGGAAAAACAACACCGAGAACAAGGGGAATTAATCGTCTATATCTGTTAATCTAGAACGATTTGGGGTTCTATTTCTTCATGAAATATTTAAATTTAAGAATTTTCTATAACATATAAAAATTTCAGAATTTTCGGAGTTCAATTGGATATTTAATTTAAATTACTTCCGAAACTGTGCAAACTGAAATGTTAAAATTTTGAAGACTATGATGCATGGACCATACTGTTTTGTGTGAGATTCTTTTGGTATGGTGTTTTTCATGAGATATCTGCCTCTAGGTCTCATCTATAATGTGTCAAGTTTTCAGAATTTATTTATACCATTTACTAATTTTTCTAGAGTTTTAACCAAAGGAGTGTATTATGTTTTATCTAAAAATTGATGTGTTTTCATAAATAAATGAATTTTTCCATATGATGCAATGCTTTGAGTGGTTGATCTTGCTGTATATGTGATGACATATGGCATGTTATATGGTATCAAAAAGCTGGTTGAGACTCTTGATATTGATGCATCAAATGCCATGTTGAAATTGAAATTCGTATGTGAATATAGATTGAGATAATAACTAGACCATTGGAGGTGTGAGCCGACAATGCCTCGGGAGTTTCGAGATGCCCAGAGTGTGGGTGCCAGATGCCTGGAGTGTGTGTACCGAATATCCTCGGGAGTTTTGGGATGCCCTCAGAGGTGTGTGCCGGGGGGATACCTCGTGATGCTAGTTGGGGTGCGAGATGCCCGGAGTATGTGTGCCGGATGCTCGAAGGTGTGTGCCGGAGGTTCCTCGTGATACCAAGTTGGATGCGAGCGATAAATTGAGGGATACAAACACTGGTCCCTGGAAAGATAAAAATTGAGACTGTATCATGTGCATGGATGTATAGTGATATATGCATGATTGCTTGATGATAAGTGCATGGTGGTATATGCACATATGGCATGGTGATATATGCATGGCTACAAGGTAAGGTATGCTTGAATGCATGAATGATATATGCTTTATTCATGATACCTTAATTGTTCTGTTTGATGCACTGTGTAGTGTGGCGGATCTTTACTGTTGAGTGATTGTACTCACCCCTTTTAGGGATTAACATTTCAGATTAGAAATATGTCTCCATCACCAGTTGTGCGTGGTATCTTCTATGACATACCTACTAACGTCGAGGTGGAGTGCACCGAGCATTCCTGTATTAGTATACCTGGTCTGGAGTATGTTCAAGTTCAAGTATTGGTGATGTACGACGTGGGTTCAGCTGATGGCCCTATCATCCAAGAGTTTTTGTCCATTCACGTTTGATGCAATGGGGTGATGCTAGGGATGTTACTGCCGCTGCCGCCTGATGCACCGGGTTGGGTGTGATGGCCTGTAGGACTGGTGGGAGCTGACGTTTTCTTTTTGGGGATAGCCGACACTTGTTGATGGAGGGATGTACATGTTTTGTATAGGGTCGAGTTCTCTTTTGGTTATAGCCAAGTATAGTTAAAAATCTTGGTCTTTTTGTTGTATCGACCTTAATGTCCATCATGAAAATATAAATAAAAGTGAATCGGCTTTATCTTTTCTTCTGGTGCGTAGTTGGTGTGCATTGCATTATTGTTATTGGACGGAGAGATGGTGAGACTTGTTTATGCTTCCGCTGATGAACTGTACTGGGACCTTTAAAAAAAAATGGAAAAGAATTCTACTGATCAACCCCTATGAACTATGGTTTCACTTAAATCAAAAAGTTACCTTACTGGTATGTAGTAGGATGAGTGACAAGTAAAATGTGGCGACCCTAACAGTTTGGGAGCCGTCGAGGGGTGCCATAGTAGAGATCAGACCATATTCACTTTTTGTATTATTCAATTTTAGCAAAAGAAATAAGAAAAAAAAAGGAGGGGTGCAAAAATTGGCCATTCGAAATTCTCTTTGCAAAATAAGAAAAA
The DNA here is from genome assembly GCA_017140185.1 of Eucalyptus polyanthemos subsp. polyanthemos. Classification (NCBI taxonomy): domain Eukaryota; kingdom Viridiplantae; phylum Streptophyta; class Magnoliopsida; order Myrtales; family Myrtaceae; genus Eucalyptus; species Eucalyptus polyanthemos. The sequence continues at coordinate 47,445,649 of CM029466.1, read as the reverse complement.
TAAGCTGCCAATATTTTGCGGAGAAGACATCGCATTAAAAGATTCGCCCAAGGTCACGGACATTATACAGAGGGACAATTATGAAACAAGCATGTTAGGTCACGTGGGCCTCGCTTAATCACTCGCCCTCGAACACTCTAGGCCATTGTCTAAATCATTGAATGGATCGAAAATGGGTCTTGTGGAAACCCATTAGAGACCCAATCTCATTAAGATGTAATATTGTTTACCCACTTACGCCTGGTCTTTAAATATTTAACAACCCATATATAACCCGAACTTGAAAATGTAAGGCAAAAATTGGCCCATGATCCATTTTGACATCTCTAGATTTCGGATAGGCTTGATAGTTGATACTATGTTAAGTCAAACAAGAGAGTTGTAAAAGCCAAAATGCTAAAACAGAAAACAGTATGCTATTTTGAAGTAGATTGTCGAATTTTTTTGGGGTATATCTATAATGACTGTTTTGATCAGTTATCATATGTTTGCTTTCTAGATCCATTGTTAAATGAAAGTTGCTAGGTATTGTCGTGCTCTCTTTTGTTAATTTTGCCGTTGAATGCGTGTGGTAAAGCCGTAAAAAAAAAAAAAAATGCGTGTGGTAAAGAATTAATAGGTCTAAGAACAAAAGTCCAATGGTTATTCTGACGTTATTATCCCAATTAACTTCATCTTCTATTTCTATAAGCTATTTAAAAAATAAGCACATTATTGGAAGTCCATTAGCTATTTACATTAGTCTAGGCATTTTATGTGTGAGGATGATGAACTTCTGCAAATGTTCTGTGATAAAAAAGAAAAATAAATAAATAGACAAATTATAGGAGAAACTAAATTTATCGGCATCAAGCTCTCATTGAGTTCGATTATGACCCGCAAATGGACACACTGATCATTAGCTTGACAAATTAGAGTTGTCACATTAAAAAAGAAGACATAATTGTCGCGACCAAAATTTCGGGTGAACCACCTAAAATTTGGCTAATGGATTATTAAGCCTAGACTTAACTCGGGCTCTCCCAAGCCCATACCAATTCACGACTTAAGTTCAAGTTCTTAACATGCAAATGATATTTCAGTTAGGAGTCGCCACTAATCTGTTTTTGGTGGGTCGATTAGAAACCAAGTAAAGTAACGGGAGATTTACTTTACTCCTACGAACCAAAGAATATGGGTACGAGGACTTGGTTACACTAGATTTCTCTAATGCCCTTTCGGTACCATTCTTTTATTTAAAAAAAAAAATGTTTGGCAAACAACTTGAATTGATTTTAAATCTATTTCCCTAACATATGAGGTGACAATGCAGGTGCGCAAACCACCAATTTAACATCCAAGAAAAGCAATGAATAAATTGCATAAAAAAAAAAACTTACTTCAAAGCAACGAAAGCATCTGTAATGTTAAATTAGAATCCACATCAATAACCCTAGATATGATTTCTAATTACCACGCAATTTCTTTTTTTTGTTTGTTTTCACTTAATTAATGAAAATCATGCAATATGCAATGCAATGTTAACTAAATAACCTAATTCTAATGACATGTAATTTCTAATTAAATGGGCCTAGCAAAAATACTAAATGAAATGCATCTCGGTGAATCTAACCCTAATGACGTGCATATGGCATTTTTTCTTTTTTCTAAAAGAATGCATTTTATCCTAAATAATAAAACTAATTTAACCTATGACATTTTTTGTATTTTTCATGAAATTCGAAATTTTGTGAAATGTGAAAATTACCTAACTAGATTAAGATCCTATTTAATTTATATTAGGAATTAGGTTGAGCCAAATCCTAATTTAAACTAAAATATTATCTTAACCTAAATAATCCTAAAATGCAATATATCTAAAAAAAATACCTAAACTTATAATAAATTAAGAAAAAATATTATCTAAAATTAAACTAAGTGCAATTTAACCCTAATATGCAATGACGTACAAAATATGCCATAATTCTACATGACATATGCATGATGATTTTAACTAAAATATTATCTTAACCTAAATAATCCTAAAATGCAATATATCTAAAAAATATACCTAAACTTATAATAAATTAAGAAAAATATTATCTAAAATTAAACTAAGTGCAATTTAACCCTAATATGCAATGACGTACGAAATATGCCCCAATTCTACATGACATATGCATGATGATTTTTTTTTTGTTTTTTATGAAAAATTCGTAATTAAAATCACTAACAATAAAATCTAACTAAAGTGAAATGCTATCTATTCTAAATGCCTTATAAACATGCATTTTAAAAAAATAACTAACCTATCATGCAATCAATTCTAATCTACGTGGAATGCAAAAGCAATTTTTTTTGTATTTTCAGGATAAATAGAATAATAAAAGATAAACACCAAATCATTCACAATCACTAAAGATATTATCCACCGTTCAAATTTGGAAACGATATCTAATCAAACTTGATTATTTCGCTAATAAAATCGATAAATTGATCTTTAGCCTTAAAGATCAAGATATTAATTTTATTCCCGCGTGATTAATTATTCCATCTAAAGCCTTATAGATGGAATAAAAAAATCGAGTTCTGGTTGCAGATTAGACAATAAAATATGCGGATTAGGCAATAAAATATTCAAATCGAATTTAGATAAGATAATTACCTAATTTCGCAAATAATGTTACCAAATTTGAACCGGAATCCGCTCGACAGATGACCGGGAAAGGGTTGTGGCACTCGATGGTGGAGGTTGGTGAGCAACGATGCGGGTAGGTCACAGCCGATGAACCTGCGAAAGTAGAAACTTTAATGAATCGACTTGAAGAGAAGATCAACGCTGGCTCGAGCTTGGCTTTCCGAATCCTTCGCGATCTCATTGCCAAAAAAAACTGTTCTTTTGCTTGCATGAAACAAAATCATAAAGCCCACAATATTATAGTAAAATCTGGACAAAACTTAAAAGGAAGACAAATCCACCACTCAGAATTATCCAAGCGAGATTATAATAACTCTTTTTGACCGTGGACTTCAAGCTCGCAAGCGGTGGCCGCCTCATCTCTTCCTCTCTCGATGTGTTGTCGTGTCTATTATGTGGCCCCCTATCTTTTGACTATTGACCTCTGAACATGAAGACTTTCCCACGTGTATTGGCCCTCTGCTCTTACGATTTATCTTTCCTTCGTGTACTCTCTCTACTTCTTCATGTGTCACTCACGAACCACACAAGACTGAAGGGCTGCGGCAGAGGACGCTTGGCGATGTTCGGCGAGGCAGCAGTTTCTCGGCTTCGTCAGGCAGCAGCGAATGGCAGCGTTCGGGTAACAATCAAGAAGCGGAGCTGCAGGGACGTTGTCGATGAAGGGGTTGCGGGGGCGTCGTCAGCGATGTGATGAGCAGCGGCGGCACAGCAGAGTGGCAAGCTCGGTTGTCGTCGGTTCGGACTGTGGATCAAGAATAGCAGCGACTTGGGTTTGCGGCAGCGGTGCGAGTGGTAAATCAGCAACAAGTGTCTCGCAGCGTTGCATTCGCGTGAAGCTTATGGCGAAAAAAAAACATCCGTCGAGTCACAGAGATGTAGGAGCTTGGTAGCAATCGTCTAAGGAAGAAGACGACCCACACCCTCTCTCTCCAACTCTCGTTCTTGTATGATCGTGTCTCTCAATCAATGGTGGCCGTGTATTCAATGTGTGTGGCCTCTCTAAACCCTACGCATTTAACCTATTTATAAGCCACGAGTTAGGGTTTTAATTTTTCCAAATTCATATTCATGAAAATTCCTTTTTCCGAACGTAATATTTGCTTTTCCAAACGCAATATTTGTTTTTGATATAATTCAGGATTACAAGAGGATTATTTCTTAAATTTGAAATTTCGCACAAATAAATCTGTAAGATCTCTCGAGGATACGAAGCTTGGGTCAATTTGTTTTGTTTTCGGGAACTTAACCCAACTCATCAAATTAAAAAATAAATGTACCTAAAATTATATGCTATGCAATTAATTTTTTTTCAGTGATAAAATTAACCCCTATTTTTTTAATGTGATGAATAACTAAACGCGGCCGCCAAAATTTAGATGTCAACAATAATCTACTAAAACAATTTTTGAACTATTTTGGGCTGCTAGAGTTGGAACAGTGGAGTATGCCCAGTCAAGCCGAACTTTTATGAATCTTGTTTGCAATTTCTCTTTTTCAAAACTCGTTAATTTCAACATCATATATTTATATTACTAGTTCACTTTATGAGTAAAAGCAATATTTTTATTAAGATTGATTCTACAAAAATTGTTTGTGTTTTGTTAAAAAGACCAGTTCACCGCCCTCCTTGATTGCTTATTAGAACCTAACAAACCACACATGAAGTCTCTCTATATTACAAGTTAGGTCTGTTGACCTTCATCTTAAGGGCTGAAGCATTTTGAGAGTCGATATGCATTTGGTTGGCTTCTTTTACCAATGGCTTGTGACATGCCAGAGCCAATTTCCAGAGTCCTTTAAGGCTGCCCAAAATAACCAATATTCAGCTCTTACCTCTTATGTTCAGTCTCCACATGGTCAGAAATTTGCTCAAGAACTTCTCCGATGGCACCTGATGCTAGCGAATGTTCCTGTCAAAGCATACCTCATTCATGTACAGTTGCCGAAGGTTCTTCCCCTTCCAAATGGAACTCTGCAGTTGGTTTATGCTGGTGTACTTTTGATCTGATGTCTCCAGGAGAGATAAATGACTGGCCGATTCTGGAATAGAATCGAGAACGGTCCATCTTAATCCCCAGTACCTAAGGTTCAACAACCCATTGCCCAGATTTTCAGTGAGCATCAGCTTGTAGATGCCCCGAGCCTCAGCAAAAACCAGAGTCGCTCTCAAGCAATAGTGAATTAAGCAACACTTCTATCTCTCTTGAACTTTTCCCCAGCTTCCGAGTGCTAAATTATGTATAACAACAGATCGGTGACACCATACTTAAATCTGATGAGGCCTTGCAGATGCATTCGTCTTAGTCATCTTTCCTCTTAGTCCCCGTATGTCGTAATCTGTGGGGCAATGAACTTCGATTCTTCATTTAGTATTCTGTAGACAGAGCCAACATAGGTTGCAAAAAACCCCATGTCCACGGCCATCCAAGGTGAGAAAATCATACGATAGACTTGGCAGGCGACATCTTCTTGCACTTCCGTCCCGCTTTCATTTGACTATGCCTGGAGACCATTGATTGACATGCAGCCTTACCTAAAGTCGAAAGTGGATCTCTGCGTAACTTTATAGTCGTTGGGTGCAGCCAACTTTTTAGAATTATACGCATTGCTGGTTCTCTTTTTCTCTAATGGGACTGCTCGTTGGCTGACGAAGAATGAAATGTCTCACACCTTGAATTTCATCAATTGGATACAAACACTGTTGAGAAGGCAGAGATGGTCCAACTCCGGGAACTCCTACACATCAAACACAAGGTGGAGAAACATCTGTATGGGAGCCACGAGGAAATGACAGACGATATAAAATGACTGACCATGGCTCCAAGCTATATGCACCTTTAGAGGAGGTTGCATACTCGATTGGGCTAAAACGTTGGGTACTTCCAAATGGATTCTTGATCTGGATTTCGACTGGAGTGTTATAATTTGGCACATTGCTATTGAACCGTGCTGCCACCCCAAAGAACGTACAAGTCTGGAAGATGCCCACATTCAAAACAACATCAGGCCAAGATCTAGAATTAGCAGGCTTTCGTCTTGATGTACGCTATCTCCTAGTCAGATATCCTGCTATGGCTAGCGGAATCGTGCACCTACAATTCCGAGACACCTTTGCCCGGGCAATCGACTTCTTCAATGAGCAGAAGTCCATCAGAGAACTCCAAGATATGGAGCAGAAGCCGACTAATCCAGCCGACGCAACTCGAAGATAGAGAAACTTCATTGCTAATTATACAGATTGTTTCACTAGGACTACAGACCATCTATGGAATCAAGAGCAAAAGTTCGACGTAAGGATGCTTGCAATCGATGAAGGGAGCATGTCAACACCAAGCTAAGCCTGAACATACCGAAAGGGCAATAGCAGCAAACATGTGCCAATTTGACGGATGCCAACTAGCATCGCAGCAAGATACTATTATTGATCGATGAATTCATCATTGTCATCTCCGAGGCAAAACGTGGAGCGGGTGGTGAGCATGAACGGCGAGGTGTTATACAAACAGGAACTCCCATCAGTTGGCGAGGAATATAACATGAAAAACCCAGCTTAAAGTTACTAGAGAGGAATCGACGAATCCGAGACCAAATAATAGACAACAATTGAGATAACAATTTGAAGCTTTCGGCAAAAGGCAATATAGAACAATCGACTGATTGAGAATCTTGCTAATAAATGAAAGACACTGAAAGACTTCGAGAATCTCACGAGGACAAAGCTGGGCGATGGATTTCTCGCTCCGTGCGCGCGTTCTTGCTTGACTCGGTTCCTCGGGCTCTCACGCGCGCACCAAGCTTCAGAAAGCGCGTTGTCAATTCTCCTGCAGAGCGTGCAAATGTGAGCTTAAAAGGAGTCTCCAAATGCGTCAGAAAAAAGGAGAGCACCGCCTCTCTCTCTCTCTCTCTCTGGATTTTTCCAGATTTCTCTCCCTTTCTCTGCTGCATCAGAATTTTCCCCCTCTCTCCAGAATTTTCTCTCGCCCCTCTCTCCAGATTTTTCTCACCGACTTTTACACCCTATAAATAGGGGTTCTTGCCCCTTGTGTGTGTGTGAAGTGTGAGGAGTGTGTGAAGCGTGAGTGGAGTGTGTACGTAAAGTGTGGGGTGTGTACTTGAGTGTGTGAGTGGGTGGAGTAGGTGGCATGAAAAAGTGTGTGTAGTGGTGAGGCGTGTGAGAGCATATGAGAGTGGTGTGTGTAAAGAGTTTGCAATATTGCTTATATAAAATCAAGTGATTATTTTACTTGCACATCCACTTGCTTCTCAACACCTAAGACGAGGGAGAAAGAGCACGAGAGAAGTCCGGTCGGCGGTGATGAGCGTCGATGCTCCGCTCCGTTATGGCGGAGGCTGTGGTGGCCGGCCAGGGAGATTTGACGGCGGCCGTAACCAATCGGAGACGGTGGATGATCGAGTTGATGGTGACGGAGCTGAAAAGGAAGAGGCAATAGCTCTGGCAAATCGACCGCCGAGAAAGACACCTTCGGTGAATGGAATGGGCTGGACTTTTGTCTTTCAAGCCGCTGAATGGGATCGAAACCTTTTATATGGTTGTTATTTTTATTCACTCATATCATTTTTATATGCTTGTTCGATATAATAGCAAAAAATTCAGGTGTCAATATGACTTACTTAATCGGGAATAAAAGTGATATGTCACCAAATAAAAGTGAGTATTAATTTTATATAGTAGTTAGTAAATTTAGCGTGATGGTAAGAAAGCTAAACGAGATTTGGTAATATATAAGAGAAGTTTGTTTTTTTTCAAAGATAGAGTAATTATTAAATTAAAGAAAACAAATAAACATCGAAAACCAACTTTAAAAAAAAAATAGTAGCAAATGGTTACTAAGTATCTTAATCGTGAAAAAATGGTTGGAAAGCAATGTTGATGAAATTGTGTGTGAATCATGCATAGACCATATCGCACATCTCATCAACATCAATAAGGCGATTCCCAATTTCTGTTTTCATAATGGCTAGAGAGTTGAGAGGCGATGTTTTCCTTCCTTCACCATGCTCGGTGCGCCAGTTATTTCCATCTTCCTTTCTTCAAAGGTTATGGATGAACAACTAAACAACAAGTCTCTCTTGTGAGTACCATTGCCTGTTTTTTTCCTCCCTCTCTCTATTTCTCTTATTCCCTCAACATGGAAGCTCTTTAATTTTTGTAAAGTTCTATCGCAAGTTTTCTTCAATTCCCTTGATGACTGTGAGCTTAGGAAACACAATAGGAAAAGAAGACCCATGTTAACTGGCTGCAATGCCCACAAAATGCACCACTATAACTTGCTTACTGACACTAATCTCATCTTTCACTAAGATTCATGGTCAAATTGCTATGCTAAGTTTCAGCAAGAGAGATCTAGCTTTAGCATTGATTCTATTTTGAGGAGAGCGAAATTATTATATAAGCTTGATGTTCTTAAATTGAGCATGGACAATTAAAATGATGGGAGCCGCCATGCGGGTTGCCACTAATGGTCCAAATTCGTTTTACTCCCTTTGATCCGTAAAATTCTGACCAAGTCCTACAGCTAAAGGAATCGGAGCCCGTAATAAGCAATGTGTAATAATTGAGCTGTGGATATTCCATAGATGTTGAAACTTTGCCACATTATAGTCCCTCTTTTCCCCTATTGCCACTAGGTTTAATTGATTCAATCTGTCATTCGAGAGGACTGATAACTTATTATGACAGTTGACAAGTATTCTCACAAAGATCAACTCCAAGTCATGTCCCATGTTAATACCCCCATTCCTTCTTTCATTTCCTCATTAATCAAAAGACAACAATACTGACCATTCAAGAAAAGATCGGAGCGCCTGATGAGTAAGTTTGTAAAGCTCGGGTGATGGAGATCGCAAACTTCGAGACTTGTCAAAATACCCTAGAGCGACCACCCTTGGTTGCCGCATAACAAATGTTAAAATGCAGTTTCCAAATGCATAGCGTGATGCTCACGGATAAGTGGACTTTTTCAATAAACCGTGGGCTCAATAGATGCATTTGCTGTCTCGGACACAATTCTCCTAGTTAATTTCTCTGGTAAAATAGTTTTCGTGCATATTGTTGTCTGGCAATGGATGCATATCGTGATTCTACACGAGACGGCTTTAATCTTATTTCAAGAATTATAGTAATAAACAAATTTAGCAATATATATATATATAATATTATCACAACAATTAGTATATATTTTACATATAACAACACTCTTTCTTTCATTGAAACACTTTCATTTTGGAAGCAACTAACAACATCAATGCACGTAAGAAAGTGTTCTATCAGGTGTCATCATGTGTGTGGACGGAGCCCATTAATGTGTGTGTGTCCTTTGTTCATCAATTAGTGAAAATGCGCAAGAACTCGATTTGCTCATATTAGCTGTTATTATATCTTAGTTTACTCTAAGAATTCAATACGGGCTTGTGAGTTTAATAAATCGACTGATTAGATAATGAAGCTGGACCAAATTAGCCTAAGTCTGACTAAAAACAGGCTAGGCCAGATTAAGCTAGAAATGGGCTAAATGTAAGTGGCACCATTACTCCACCTGCTGCAGTGGCACCATTACCAGGCCTTTCTACTGCTGAACTATTAGCCAACGAGCAACAATTAGCAATGAGCAAGATGGGTGGCATGCATCCTCTCATGCAAGGACAACATCCTCTCGAACCGGCAACGATGGGTATGGGAGTCGCTGGCAGAAGCCAGGCAATATATGATCGGGGGTTTCAAAATGTTACAGTCGACCAACAGCTCATGTATTATCAGTAACATGCCTGGTTTTTGGCTAGAGGGAGAGGGAGAGGGAGGGGGAAGAGAGAGAGAGAGAGAGAGAGAGGGACTTTTCTTGAGCCGCATTTATTATTGAGAGTTTATGACCTTTAGGAAGTCGTCGATGTTTGCCGTCTTTGTGTATGTTACCCTTTTCGATCTGTTCCCTTCATTTATAGGTTATTCTATTTATGTTATTCTATTTATGTATCTTTATGGTTGGCTAATCAAAAATAAATCCATGTCTGTTTGGACCATTTTCCCCCTAGGTTCTTTTGCTTGTTATAGGTGGCATTGCGCTTACTATTTGAATTCATTCTATTTCTACTGGATTAAGGCGAATCCCATTTTCAAAACCTAGAGACTTGAGCTATTTTAAATTAAGGCATATCGCATCAAATGTTGTAGGTGTATGCTACCAAAGTCAATCACACTTCCAAAAACTATGAGACTTGCTAGTGACAACATTATAGGCACATTGATAGTATAAGCCCTTATGATTTCATTTTTGGTGGAGTAGTAAAATTTACAACCAATGTCGCATGGTTCAAGTGCTTTCACTCCCTAGATGAAGAGGAATAGGGTTGCCTTGTTGTAGTAATATTGATACTCATTGAATAAGGAAAAGTATAAAAAAAATTCTAAATTTACTGCATTGAATTTTCAATTAAACCAATTTAGTTCTAAGTCATTTCATATTTGTATCATTGAGTTAATTCGATCAATTTAAGACAAAAATTACTTGTTTGCACATCGACCGTCCTACATGATATGATTGGTCTGCGAACAAAAATAATTTTATAAAAATTTTAATATTTCTTTAAATTTTATTTTTTTTCTTTTTTTTTCCTCTCTGTCAGCTTCCATGATGGCCGATGGAGGTCGCCGACTTTCTTAATAAAAATTTCAACAATTTTTAAAAAATTGTTAAATTTTTTTGAAAAATTGTCCACATGCTTAGATGGACTCAATTAATATAAATGTGAAAAATATTTTAGACTTAATTCAATTAAAATATTTATGATTGGATTGCTATTAATGTAATAAGTTTGAGATTTTCTTTTTTTAGTATTTTTCCCTCTTGAATGTGTCCGGAACAAAGAGCGAGGGTTGGTTTTCAAAGCATTGGGGTGGTGGAACAAACAGTTCTCTAAGCAGCAGCAGCAGGAGGCGTTGATGCAGCAAGCCCTTCTGCAGCAGCAGTCGCTCTACCAACTAGGCCTCTTGGCTCCTCCTCAGGTTCCTTGCCTTCCCCGTCTCCTCTCGTGTTTGATGTATTTTGCTTCGGGGCTTCGCGAGGCGTCGGAAATTTCGATCGTTTGGGTGGATGCGCCTGTGGCCTCCGAATTCGCGATCGTGACGATTCCAGGCGTTCGGGGGGAGTTTTTTTGATCCGAGGAAGATGATGGAGAGTGATCGCAATCTGATTTTTGTCGTCTTGTGGGGTCGGGCTGTGTTGTTGGGCGAGGGATTGAGGTCGCAGGAAGTGGTTTGTTTGTTCAATTTTTCTGCGGCCAGGGTCCTGCAGTGCGATTTCTTCGGTAGATGTTGCGAAGACATCATCTTAAGTAGGTTAGTTATCAGAAAGAATGTGGGAAGGAGGTGTAGCTTCTTGTCTTTCTTTCTTCAGTTCCATTTGTTAGAAAACAGATAATCTGTGCAGTTTGTAGTTGCCCGATTGCCACCCATTAGGTACTGATTCTAGTGCAAGTAGCTGTTGTTGTTGGCCTTTTCTTTTATCAGAAAATAATTCCATTTGGGATTGTTTTTAGTTGAGCAATGTTTGGATAAGTCTAAGGATGATACTAGATCATGCTAGACATGATGGAAGAACACAGCCTTGAGCTATCAAAACTTAAAGGTATGCTGCAGGGTCCAAAGCTGATCTTTGACCCTTTTGAGAGACATTCAATTGCTCAACGTGAAAATTTATTTATTTTTCCAGCTTCAGCTTATGGGGTGGTCTGGAAACTGCTCTAATTCCCTTGAGATACTAGGAATGACTGAGAGCAAATGACCACTTATATTACAACTTGCAAGCTTCTATCTGGTTAAGGTCAACTGCTACTTGACCATAGACTCTTCCTTTAATAGTCTTTTCCAAGACTGAGAACTTCTAAAGCCACTGTAAGAATGCCACCATGTCGTTTCTACTCTCTTTGGCTGTGCAGGCTTATTTGATCCTCCATCAATCTACCTCACGAGGGTTGGGGAGAATATCTTGAGTTGATGGACTTGCGGTGGTATGCTTAAGCTGCAGCTCTTTTACCTTACATTCTAAAGGAGCGAACAGAAAAACTCTGTCCAAGCGGTTTTAAATGGAACTTAAAAGAATAGTTCACTAGGTAGGAAAATAAGAAAATATTCTCTTTTCTCCAAGACATTATGCTTGGCGAATTTTTTTGAATTCCATTAAATCTCTGTAAATATTCCCTTAAGCGTGATAGGGACTTAATTCCTTCTATATTAATCTGTCTTCCTATACTCCTTTTAAGTACATGGTGGTTGTTTGTGTAGGGTTGCTTTAGATAGGGTGTATGAGAAACTTTTGACGATTAGTCAAGCAAAAGTAATAAGTCATTGAGAATTTTCCTGTTGTTGAGATGGAAAAATAATGGGTCATGGGTGAATGATGCAAAGATTGGGATGGCGAATTATGCGGTAAGGCGTGTGGCATCTTGGGATTTGTGGCATCCGGTTATTAATATGCATGAACAAGGTAGAAAGCTAGAAGAAGAGTACAATGGGTTTGGGGGATTGGGGCTGGTGGCAGGGAATAAGATTGGATCACAGCAAAGATGGTGATGATGGGCCGGAATTATATTTGTTCAGAAATTACTTGTAATGCAGTATTGATAAGATTTGACAAGTTCACATATAGACGTTGTAATGTGCAGCCACGATAAATTGCCATTGTGTGGGAAGGCATGGGTTGAAGGAGCAACTATTGCAGATATTGAAATTTAAAGTATTTGAGGTCATCATTATGTGAGGAGAGGTGAAAATAGGGAATACTTCCATAAAATGTATCCTCAAGAATGATAGTTGGTTGAGGATTTTGTTTTATTCCATGTCTAGTGCATTTAGTCTAAATATTTGGTCTTTCTTTGTCCCTGGAAACTTTCAGATTATCCTTTTTGTGAAGTTCCTGTTAGGTGCTAGGTCATGAATATTTTGATCAATGCTTGAGCTACGCATTAATGAATATCCTGACTACCTCACAGAAGGTTTTTTTGGGACTTGATGGTAGAAGCTGGTCATTACAGCTCACTGTTATTGCTTTAATGGTGTAATTTAGTTTGTATATTGTAAAGGGAAAAATTGTATTTTATTATTCAATAAAAGTCTATATATACATTAAGTAATCAGCAGCAATATAAGCCCTAAAGCCCTAAAGAGCACTTTACACTTTTATACCTCTAACAGACCACTTTGCCTGTTTATACCTCTAACATGTATCATGATTATTTGAAATGGCTGTTTTATTGGACTCTCTTTGTTAATCTTCTTTTTTATCTTCTCTTGCCCATTATATATCATTTTTTGCACGTGTTTTGGTTCATCTCTGCCTGCTTAAGTAGAAATTACCATGAGATCTCTGTCTTTAGCTAATAATGTTCCCTGCTTTGTTGGTTCTTTCTTTTGAACTTTCTTTTTCCCTTATTTTTCTGCAGATAGAACCAATCGCAAGTGGAAATCTGCCTCCTGGTTTTGATCCGAGTACTTGCCGCAGTGTGTGAGTCTTTGTCTACACTGTCTTCTATACTTTTATTTCCATTTCTCTGTTTCAATCGCCTGTTTATTGGTTATCATATTTCTTTGGTTGCCTCAAATTGAGTTGCTATGTAAGGCTCAGATTACAGTGGATAATTGCTCATATATGCCCATTGAGTTGGAAATGGTCTAACATTGACACTTTTACTCGAAGATGCATTGAAATAATTCTTATGGTTTTTCTCTCATTTTTGTTTGAATATAATTTAGGATGCTTGGAGTTTGTTATTTGTTTTTAAATTCTTGAGTTAGAAACTTATTGTTTTTGGTATTCGTCATATAATGCAGCTATGTGGGCAACATTCATACTCAGGTGACGGAGCCACTTCTTCAAGAGGTTTTTGCTAGTACAGGTCCCGTCGAGGGCTGCAAACTCATTAGAAAGGAGAAGGTATAGGTTTCGATTCGAAAGATATAATCTCTGTTTTTAGGTTTTGATGAATTGCCGAAGCACCCGGAAAAATTTAACTGAAAATGATAGAATCTGTTGCTTCACTTGCTTGGATGTCGTCTATTGCCAACAATTCTGTTTTCCCTGCTTTACACAGTCGTCCTATGGGTTTATTCACTACTTTGATCAAAGATCCGCTGCTCTTGCGATTCTTTCTCTGAATGGAAGGCATCTGTGAGTAGAAACTATACTGGATTTTTAGTTACTGATGTTGCAATTTCAACTTGAGCATTGATGCCCTTTTTGCTGAGCTTGTCACATTCCATGGCTTGCAGATTTGGGCAACCCATCAAAGTTAATTGGGTATATGCCAGTAGTCAGAGAGAGGACACTTCAGGTTTGCTCTGTTCTTGTTCTACAATACTATATTAATATGTGCTCATGGTGCTATAATACATTTTTTCTTTGATGCTTCATATAACTACTTTTTGGTCGTGTAGGCCATTACAACATTTTTGTTGGTGACCTCAGTGCTGAGGTGACGGATGCCATGTTGTTTGCATGCTTTTCTGTTTATCCCAGCTGTTCGTAAGTTTCACATCTCCTTATCTTGTTTTTCCCCCCTGAAAGTGCAAACTTTCTATTAAAGAAGACATAGTAAAGAGACATTATGAGCATTATGCATTCTCGTCAGTCAAGTTCAAATAGATGTGGTATTAAATTGTACCTTTGTGCTAAAACACAGAGATGCACGGGTTATGTGGGATCAGAAGACTGGACGTTCAAGAGGGTTCGGCTTTGTTTCTTTCAGGAACCAACAGGTGCTTTATTGCATTCTCCTGTTCCTATTGTCATTTCTTACATCTATATGTTCTACATCCATTATACACTTACATATTCTGGTGTTCTGAATTTCCAGTATTAAGATTGTTAATTTGTGGTGGTTCTGTTTGTGTTCAGGATGCCCAGAGTGCAATAAATGATTTGACCAGTAACTGTTTTTCCTGCTGAACAAAACTATTTTTGTCACTCTTACATGTGTTATGGTCATCCATGTTAAGGAGATTGCCTTCTTTATCTTGGATATTGGAATAGTGAAACAGATGAACTATTAATACCGAAGTTCAGATTTTCTTAAACAGACTGTTGAAACTTCCAGACATCCTTCTTATCTTTTGTTTATAGTAACTAATTCATATATGGGAAGCTTTTTCTTGGATCATAATCATGCTGTTTGCCTCAGATACCTAGATTGGCTTGATGTCTTGGGGGTAAGATATTAAAGGAGGTTCAATTTTGAGCCATTTTTCATTTTTAAATATATGTGATTGTCTTTTGCCAAAAGAAAAGAAAATTTGGGGTTGTCGCCAAAATTTTTTACATTTTTGTTCCATTCATAGTTTTTTACAAAAATTATTGCAGTTGTCCACTCGTTGTCACAATGGCCAAAAAAAATTTGACAAATAGTTGGTGCCTTTTTGTTTCCTATTTTGTGAGCACATTGATTACTGTAGATTTGGATGATGCATCATATTTAGTAGGCCCTGTGGGTCGATTAAAGATGACTTTCTGTTAGAAATTTGGACATAGTAAGATGTTGGCAACAATTGAATTATTTTGGATAGTATAGTGGTAGTTCAGCGGTTCAGTCACATGCCAGAAAGTTAAACAGTCTTCCCTGCTAATAACATGATGGCTAGTTCCTATTACTGTCTCCATGTAAACTCAAGTTATTTTTGCTTTATATTTCAGGGAAATGGCTTGGCAGTAGACAGATATGTTGCAATTGGGCAACAAAGGGTGCTGGTGGCATTGAAGATAAGCAGAGCTCTGATGCCAAAAGTGTGGTGGAGCTAACCAATGGCTCTTCAGGTTAGCGATTTTTTTAAACAGAATTTTCTTGGATTCATCTTGGTTGATATGATATGCTCGAAGGAACGAGCATTTGAAGTTGTACTGCCAGAGGCATTGTGTTATCAACTGTTGTAGGCATTTTTTTTTCTCATGATTGAATCACGTATCATCTACTCTATTTTTTTCATTGCAGAGGATGGCAAGGAGGCTACAAACAGTGATGCTCTGGAAAATAATCCTCAGTATACAACTGTTTATGTAGGAAATTTAGCTTCAGAGGCAAGACTGATCTCTCTTTGTTGTACTATCTTTTGGTGCTGCTGTCCACGTGCTAGATTTTTGAGTAATTTGGGGGCAAATCAAAGTGGATTTTTCCAGATTATCTGTAGGGAAAACTAGTATCTTCATCATGAACTGAGGGTACAGTAAACTTTGCATTGCGAGTTTTTGTAATTACACTTTACATCTTCATATTTACATTACTGCATTAGCCATCTTGCTTTATTCTTTTTGTGACGAGTAATTTTATTATATTAAAAAAAAAAAAACTTTTAAAATCTTTATTAAGAAAGTTTAAATACACATCAACCATCTGTGTATTTTTGCAACTACCTTCAGGCTCTTCTTTAGTTATAACTAGTCAAGAAGCCCATGCTATGCATGGGTCTCTTTTATTGTTATCAAATAACTTAAAATTCAAGCAAGTGTTTGAAAATGTCTTAAAATTGAATTGTCATGAAAAGGATAAGGATTTAGACTGAACTTTAGTACTGATCTAAATTGTCTGCTATAAAATGAAGAAGTCAAAGTGCAGTCTGGGTTCTAATTCTTTTCATGTTTTCTTCATATCAGACTGAATTGTATTCCTTTCCTCTTCATTAGTTGATTTATGCTGACTTTTACAATAACTAAATATGGATGTATTCTATTATACTCTTTGAGCGCCAACATTATGAGGAGACAAAATCTCACAAAAAGTTTAGATAATTTCAGTTTACAAAATTTAACAATGATTAGAAGACAAATTAGAATTAGAGGTGAAAAAAGGTTTTAATTAATTTCAATGAAATTGGCTATAATTGTGCATGAATCAAATAGTTCTTGGAGAAGTATAAGAAAAGAAATAATTTTTTAAATTGTAATTCCATCTACCCTATTTATCTCTTCTGCAAATCTTAAACTCAATTTGCTGACATGATGATTGTTATGGAAAGATTAAGTAGTAAACCAAATGATATCTGAGATTATTTGGACCAATTTTTTTTTCTTTTCAAATTTTCAGGTTTCAGTATTTGAGTTTTGACTTTTGTTTAATCTTGACCACTTCGAATTCCTAAAACTATATAAATACAAACTTTTCAGATCTTTTAGAGTCATTAATTTTTTTTTTTTTTTTTTTTTTTGGTAGTTTCTTAAAATTGACATTCTTTTTAAATTTATGCTTAGGATGCTTATTTTACTTTGATAATTTCATATTTTCTTAATTAGTGTTTTTAGTTTTTGAAAGAAAAATAAAAGTACGAATATTTTGAACAAAAAATGAATACTTCATTTAGTGAAACATGTTTTCTTGATTTGTTTAGTTAGTGGGACGTATCTCACTCAAAGAGAGAACCACATGTCAACACTGATAGTCCCCTTCCTTTTGCACCAAGATACATATATAGTATTAGATTAAGTTAACTATAACTAATGCAACCACATTGAGTGGGTTCATACTGAAATAATTTTTTAGATTAATTTATTCTGTTATACTTTTTATCTTTAGCTATTTGATGTTAATACTACATTAGTTCATACTCGGAGCCGTTTTTAGAGGAGAGAATTTCAGGAAGTGGGTGTGTAAAGAGAAGGTGAATGAGTAGAGAGGAAGAGTTGATGACTTATTCTACCAAAGTTAAACCTACTAATATGGAAAATGGCTCCGACAATTGCAAGTTTAAATTTGGCCTTTCAAGTGATTAAAATGAAACTTGCAAGTATTCAGATTTTTTGGTGATGGCCATTTAACAGAGATTGTGAAGGTTATGGAGTAGGAGGTACTTGTGTGAACTACGCCTTGTAAAAGTGTTATTTCTTTTGAAATGATATTGTGCATCTTACCCCATGGAGCATGATACCATATGTAGATTTCCCTTATGTATGTTGCTCAAGTTTAGTTCTCTATACCACCTTGGAAAGGTTGTTTATAACTTAGCAAAATTTATGCTATAATTGAATCGTTATAAATATGTGCGCTTGCCTGCGACTCTGTATGGGCTCAATTCCAAGTTATTTGTCTCCAATTCTTTGGGGGAAATTCTAAGTCATTTTAATTTGCTGGTCACTCAGCTTGAACTCCATCACCATTTTCATGCTCTTGGTGCTGGAGTGATTGAGGAGGTCTGGGTCCAAAGAGATAAAGGATTTGGTTTCATGAGGTATAGTACTCATTCAGAAGCAGCATTGGCCATTCAAATAGGAAATACTCAGTCACTTCTGTGTGGAAGACAAATTAAGGTGTGTTCTTGGGCTCTTTACTAATGCTCTTCATTTCTATTCTTTTTATTTCACAGAGTGCTGATAGTTCGAAAAGTAATCTATTCCATAGAAAATGTAGTGGGAGATTATTAATTCTGCAGTTATGCTAATTTAAGTTGAACTTACTGAACTTTTTCCTTTCCCTGATCGTAAATCCGACCACTTCCCATAGTTAACCTTTGGTCAAAGGCCTCATTTTTGTTTACACCGAGATTTATATCCAAGTTGTCTTTGAGTTTGTGCATTTAGTGACTGCGCTACACCCTTTTGGATGAGCTTAGTGCTCTTTGACTTAGGACAGTTGGATTTAAAGTCAATCTGTAATCGTATCTATGACTTCATCAGCATGTTGTGCCACCACATGTTCGGCTGTACCTCTTTTTCTTATCCTCTAAAAGGATAAGCAAAGGTGGCATGTGTTAAGGTAACAAGACATGGTTCTCTGGTACTAAAAGTGAAGTGTTCTATTTCTTCAATAATTTAGAAGGGTTTTTTTTTGTGGCATAGAGTTTAAGATGTAATTACCGTCTGTCTTGGAAGTGGTAAAAATAGATCGGGGGCTCTAGCATGTGAAAACGGTAGTTAATAAAAGACTTCGTTCCCCTGGTGTTTTCTACTTGAACCAAAGCTGACTCTAATTTGTTTGTGCTTGCAGTGCTCCTGGGGTAGCAAGCCTGCTCCCCCAGGAACAAGCTCCAATCCCCTTCCTCCACCTGCTGCAGCGGCACCATTGCCAGGCCTTTCTACTGCTGAACTATTAGCTTACGAGCGACAATTAGCAATGAGCAAGATGGGCGGCATGCATCCTCTCATTCAAGGACAGCATCCTCTCAAGCAGGCAGCGATGGGTATGGGAGTTGCTGGTGGAAGCCAGGCAATATATGATGGTGGGTTTCAAAATGTTGCAGCCGCTCAGCAGCTCATGTATTATCAGTAGCATACCTGGTTTTTGGCTTACTGAGTAAACGAGAGAGAGAGAGAGAGAGAGACTTCTCTTGAGCTACATATATTATTGAGAGTTTATGACCTCTAGGAAGTCGCCAATGTTTGCCATCTTTGTGCATGTTACCCTTTTCGATCTGTTCCCTTTGTCTGTATGTTATCCTATTTATGTATCTGTATGCTTGTTTGCTCAAAAATGAATCCATGTCTCTTGGGTCCATTTTTCCCCGAGGTTCTTTTGCTTGTTATAGGTGGCATTGTGCTTATTATTTTAATGCATTCTATTTCTTCTAGATAAAGGCGAATCACATTTTCAAAAGGAGCGAGATTGAGACTTTTGCTGTTTTAAATCGAGGCAAATCACATCAAATGTTGTAGGTGTATGCTACTAAAGTCGATCACACTTTTAAAAACCGTGAGACTCGCTAGTGACTGCATTATAGGTGTGTCGAGAGTATAAGTCCAGGTGATTTTATTTTTGGTGGAGTGGTAAGATTTACGCCCAATATCGCATGGTTCATGTGCTTTCACTCCTTGAATGAAGAGGAATGGGGTTGCCTCATTGCAGTAATATTAATACTCCCTGAATGAGGAGAAATATTAAAAAATTTAAAATCTATTACATTGATACCAATTTAGTTCTAAATCTTTAAATTGAATCAATTTTAGTCTTAAATTTTTTCACATTGGTATCGATTGAGTCTATTCAGCCAATTTAGCTCAACAATTGCTTACATGGATGCTAGTCGTCCTCGTGGCGTAATTCGTTCGATGTGGACATTTTTATACATTTTTTTTGTTTTTTTTCTCAATTTTTTTTAAATTTTTTATGTTTTCTTTTCCTTCTTTTCCTTTCTCCTTTTTTTCCCCCTTCATTGGCTTCCATGATGGTTGACAAAGGTCGCCATCCGTTAGTGAGGGCGAGGGTGAGGGCTAGGACACCCTGGTCGACCACAAGTGAGGACCAGCCCTTACTGTCCTTTGGTGGGGGTTGGGTAAAGCTACTTGTTGCCATCCCTTGATGTTGCCCCTTGCTCGCCTCTAGGGATGGTGAGGGGTAGGGGTGTGCATGGTCCGGGCGGGCGGTTCCGACCTAGAACCGGAACCGCCCGCTAAGACCGGTTTCGAAAATCGGACCGGATCTACCATTTGTTGCGTGGATCCACCGGGAACCGGACCGCCGGTCCGGTCCGATTCCCGGGTGGATCCATGGAACCGATTTTGACGCCAAAAATTCTGGTTTTCAACAGCAAAACAATTTTGGTTTCCCGGACCGCCGGTCCGGAAGTTTTGAGCTCTAAAATTCCAAGTTCCAATCTCCAAAAACTAAAACAATAATTAATAGACGAATTTCTTTTGCATTAGTCCTCCCTCTCAAGCTCATTATCCACCATGAATTCTTTCGAAAGAAAATAATGAAAACAATAATAAAATGAGCAAAAGGGAAAGAAAAAAAGCAAAGAGAAAGAGATAGAACAAGGGACAGAGAACAAGGGGGCTTTGCGACTTTTGTTTTTTTTTTTTAATTATAAATAGTACCGGTCCGATCCGGGTGGGTGGGCGGCGGATCCGCCCACGGAACCGGGAACCGGACCGGTTCTCAACAATTGGACCCGGGAACCGGACCGGTTCCCTCAAGAACCGCCGGTTCCGGGCGGTTCCGGTCCGGTTCCGGGCGGTCCGGGCGGTTCCCGGGTCCAATGCACACCCCTAGTGAGGGGCCTCACCCACGGGCCCCATCGCTTGGATTTGGCGAGGGGCAGCCTCGCCCAACCCTCACCCTTGTTGAGAGTCGACGACCTCCGTTGGTCATTATGCAAGTGGGGGGAGAAAAAAGAGAAAGGAAATAAAAAAAATAAAATAAAAAAGAAAAGCATTTAATAAAACAATTAACATTTTATAAAAAATATAGAATTGTCCACGTTACCATGTAAGACAAGTGGCGTCCATTTTAGCAATTTTTGGCTTATATTGGCTAAATGGACTCAATTGATATTAATGTGAAAATGTGAAAATATTTAGGATTAAATTGATCCGGTTGGAGGGTTTATGTATGAATTGGTTTCAATGTAATAGGTTTAGAATTTTTTTATACTTTTCCATCATTGAATGTGCTCGAACAAGGATCAAGGATTGGTTTTCAAAGCATTAGGGTGGTGGAACAAACAACAACAGGGATTTGAGATAACCTTATGTAAATTATGAAAAATTTAGATTTTTTTTTTGGATTTGCCTTTGGCCATGCAAGAAGTATGAGTTGAAGGGACATGAAATGAACTTTGAAGATAAAGTTCGAGGGAGCAAAAGGCATCTTCCCCTTGAATTTGTCTTGAATTTATGTCACTCTTCCTTTTTCCATAATCTAGGGACACAAATGTGGAGACTTGAGTACCTAGAAACTCAAGGAAAATTTCGCAAGTCTTATGTACTGATTAAATTTAAGTCACTTTTTCCAAATATTATAATTGCTTTGTTTAGTAAAAAGGCTTAGGGTCTCTTTTGTTTATAAATTTTGTTTCGTTTCGTGATAATCATTGATGAATAATATTTTATCTATTAAAAGAAATTAGGAAAAATTGAGACAAGTTTAAGTATTTTTATTCTTATGTATGTGAGAAATTGAATGGTTAGTATAAAAGACGGCACACTTTTTATGTTAAAAATGAAAAAAAAAAAACCAAAAATATGATGCTGTAATTAATCCGTTGATCATGCTTATGGTTAAAACTTTTTATTTTTTACTTTTATTTTTATAGTGTGCAAAGATAAGACGTAATGTTGAAGATGTTTTTCCTTATTTGGAAAAGAAGAACGAAAATCGTTACAGAATGAGAGAGAAATAGGAAAGACCATATGGGGTCGGTAGATACTAAGAAATAGAATTTTTTTAGGTAATTTAGATTATTTCAGAAATTCGGACATTGAAAATCCAAAGCAGATATGCGTTTAAATGTTTGTGGTTTTTATTTTATTTTATTTTTATGGCCATCCCATTGACAAATTGAAATTCTCCATTTTGCTCATCACAACACAATTCCCAACAGAACAGAAAGGATGGGCTTTTCGGTAATTGCGTGATGATGTCGCAAAGTAGACGTGGGCAGGTTGGTCGGCTTGTGTACGTCGTCGTGTTCGCGAGAGTTAGAGATGCTTTATTCTTTAATAGGAAGCTGGTGGGGCTCGCCACCTGCTTTAAAAAAGTTCGCTTGGTGCCAATTCCCCCATCCAGACGCTCTTCTTCCCCAAATCATTCAAGCCCAGATACTTTTTTTCCTTTTCCTTATCTCCCCTCTGAAGTGGCCATTTCCAATGTCATAGCCAAATCGCACTTCTTGAGGCTTGAGCACCTCGAAACCGAACGGACAGCATCGCGAGCCTCCATTCCCTGGCACGCGATCTCGTTTTCTTGAGCCCGTTCGTGTTGTGCAGACTTCTTTGATCAATTCCTTATCTTGCCCGTCTCGTCGTTTTCTCGTTGTCGGCTCCGAAAAGACAAGGAGCGGACCCAAGACAAAGTCTTTGCTACCAAGCACTCTGCCCCGCGCAAGGAAGATGAAGGATGAGTACCATATCGTGGGTCGCGAAGATTTTGCGAAAAATCTGGTGTCACAGTTGATCGATGAAAAAGGCGAACATGCCAACCTGAGAGTGATTTCGGTGGTTGGCGAGGGAGCCATCGGCAAAACAGCTCTAGCGAGGAGCGTCTGCAATCGAGCAGACACTAAGAGTCATTTCAAATGCTGTGCTTGGGTCCAGGTTGGGCCGAAGCCTAACCTGGTTCATCTCATGGCCGACTTGCTCAAGAAGCTGATGGTCCTGGAATGGCAAGAACTGCAAGACGTTGATCGTATGGACAAGGAAAAGCTGTCCGATGAGCTCCTACGAGTCCTGGTGTGGTGCCGTTATTTTATAGTCCTGGATGACTTGTGCGAACTCCACGTCATGGACGAGCTCATGGGGGTGCTTGCGGACTCGAGGAATGGGAGTAGAGTAATTGTCACGACTCGTAACCCTGACATACCCTCTTCCATTGATCCGTGGTATTTCAAGCCTCTCACGTTGAGCCCCCTCGACCGAGAACAGAGCGAGAAGTTATTGGAAAAATGCAGCCCGGCTTTCCATGCGGTCAATCCGCCCGAGGAACTCCGCCGTCTCAAAGAGAGGATTCTCAGCAAATCAGGCGGTTCTCCCCCAAAGATCCTTCTGCTTGGAGGACTTTTATCTGCCACCCCGTCAGATAGATGCACCGCGTCAGATAGATGCACCGAGCTTGCCAATCTGCTTACCAATGGGCTTTCCGATCGTCCAACACTCCAAGATGTTGTGCGTTTGAGTGTTAATGACCTTCCAGAAGGGTTAAAGCAATGTGCTCTGTACTTGACTCTATTCCCTAAGGAATCTGAGATTCCCACAAGGAGGCTATTCAGACTCTGGTCAGCTGAAAATCTCGTATCTTCACTATCGGCGAATGGTGCAGAAGAATGTTTCAAGATACTGGTGTCTAGACACATGGTCGAAGTGGCTAGAAAGAAATGGGATGGGAGTGTCCGATCATGCCGCTTGCATGGATCGTTGTACAATGTCTTTTATCAGATGGCTGAGAATGAAAGATTCCTCAAGATCTATGACCGCTCAATTCATGATAAAAAGAAGTTTGATGCCCTGCGTATCGCTAAACATAAAGATATTTCTGGATGGGGAGAAGCACAGGCACAAATAAATGTGCCAGGAGTAGTACGAGGGCGCTCAGAAACAAATGCACAAGAAGCATACATGGAGATCACTCCTGCCAGCGACAGTTCCACGCTGTACGGCATCCAACAACTTTTTTCCTATGTGTCATTCAACACCATGAAGCTAGGAACACGGGCCGGAGAGACAGCGGTGTTACTTAAACCGCTAGTGCCAAAGAGGCACTCGAGTTCGCTGAGGGTACTTGATCTTGAGGGGGTCTACAAGCCTTCGCTTCCGGAGGAGCTTGGCAACATATTGCCGAACCTAAAGCACTTGGGGCTGAGATGGACTCTTCTTGAATGGCTTCCGAAGTCGGTGGGGCTATTATCATGCTTGGAGACTTTGGATGTGAAGTACACTATCATATCCGATCTGCCGGATTCAATCTTGGAGGTAGAGAATCTGCGATACCTATACATGACCGAGGTGGTCCTGGATGTTGCCGCTCGTCATCAATTAGAATCCAAGAAATCATTAAAGTGCAACATCCAAACTATTTGGGGCTTAGTCATAAAAGATGACAGTCCCATGTTGGAAGTGCTGCGCAAGTTGACAGGCCTAAGGAAGCTGGCTTTGACAGGGATGGGCGGGGCGGTATCGGAAGCAACTAAACATATTTTGAATCTGAAGATGCTTGAATCCCTCAGATTGCGAATGAGGGATTTGTCCGGAGGAATGAGTGACATGAGCAGGCTCAAGTCTCTTTCCAACTTGTACCTGCTCGGAGATTGGGGCATGCGGAGATTGTTGGAGTCGCACATTCCTCCAAACCTAAAAGTACTAACCTTGTCCGGGTCGAGACTAGTTCACAATCCGATGGAAGTCCTGGGGAAGCTGAAATGTTTGACCACTCTCCGCCTATTTGCCGACTCATACGATGGCGAGACACTGAGCGTCTCAGAAGGAACATTTCCGAGCCTCCGTGTATTGAAACTGTGGGGGCTGCAGAGCCTGACCACATGGACCATAGAGGCAAGTGGAATGTCGTGCCTTGAAGACTTGGAAATCAAGAGATGTTGGAACCTGAAGATGATCGACGGACTGCAGCAGATCAAGACCTTGGAAGAAATCACATTGGTTCTAATGGGATATGAACTCGAGCGAAGTGTCAGAGATATGCAGCCGAATGTGCCAACTGTAGTGAAGGAAAGAATCACTTGAGTTTGATGCGGGTCAGTAACAAATAGGCGTGGTATGTGTGTGTGACCATGCGTGCATTGGGTTTTACCTCATAGAACTTATCTAAGCTTTTATAGTGTTAGTGCCGCGGTTCTTTATGATTGTAAGTTTGTGTTCTTGATCATGAACATAATTTATTTAAGTGAGAGGAGCAATCAGATCAAGAAGATGGCGAATGAGGAAAAAGACGAAGATGACTATAGTGAATGACTTTGCATCCCATCTCGAGGAAGATGATGACGATGATATGGATTATTGTGTATAAGATGAGTATAATCATTAGTGATATCACATTAGAAATTCTTAAAAAATTTTATAGAATATTTTCCTATGTTAAAAATAATTATGATTACATGCATATTTCCTTATGATTGTGTATATCTTCATTCTCATGTAATTTTCTTCAATATCTTTTGAAATTTATAAAGATTTCATAATTTGTCCTTTCTGCGTATTTTTTCTTATCTATGACAATGAAGAAGAAGAGGAGGAGGAGATAAGTCTTTATGAGAAGCATGGCGAATATTTTGTTGGAATAATTCAAGTTAGGAGTTGCATAAAGAAAAGGAGGAAGGAAAGAAAATTCTAATTTGCTATCTTGTCTAGATTTGCATTGGTAGGAATGTAAATAGTAGAGCAAATGAAAATTCATTTAATTTAATAAAAAAATCTTTTATGGTAATGCTATTTTAAAGAATTAATGCAATGTTCATATATTATGTAATTACAATTAGTGTGACTTCTGTAATTACAGTCAAATATTATAGGATTGTTCATCTAACTAATTACAAAATATCAAACATTGCAAGCTTTTTCATAATTTTGAAAGAAGAATATTTTGTAAAATTAACGTTAGGCGATGTGGTCTTTTTCTGTCATTTTCCTTTTTCCGTTTTTCGATTTTAGTTATGGCGCTCTCTCTCTCTCTCTCTCGTCTTTTTATTGACACCCCTTTCAGTTTTGAGAGAGAGACGCACGATACTTGTGGCTGGTGCGTCCATCTCTACCTCTACGGCGTCCGATAGAGGTAAGTGAGAAGATACTCAGTAATTGTGCTGACGTGGCGCGCTTTTTAATTTATACCCAATAACAGATCGAAACGTGTCAGCTGAGTGAAATAAAAAAATATTTTTTTTAAAAAACTTTCTGCACGCCACGCTCCTCTCCTCCAGCCTGCAGTTCCGGTCCAAATATATTATAATAATAATAACCTGTCCAAAAATATTATATAATATCATTAATTATTTTAATTTGTTACAATAATACATAAAACTTAGAGGAAAAAACATTGTTTAAAGAAAAATGCTGAAATGATATTTTTAAATTTATTTATTTATCATATATAGCATTTTTTATTACTATTTCATAGTAAAAGAATTTTTAAAAAAACTAAAACAATTCTAAAAAACAAAACTGAAAAAAAAAAATGACCATCCAACCACCCTCTTTTTAAAATTGACCCCCATGCGTGTTGGAATCGCGTGTCGCCCAACCCCCTTGAAAATCCGGTGCGGCGGTCTCCTCCGCACACACCACGCTCCTCTCCTCTGCAGTTCCGGTCCACCTGCCCACTCCATCCAGCCACCGCCTACTCCTCCATCCATGATCCAACCACCCTCTGCCCATCCCCTTGAGAATCCGGTGCGGCCGTCTTCACCGCACAAGCCGTACGGAACTTGAACTGTCCTGGAGTCTCTCTCCCGCATATCCCCTTCCGTCGTCCTCCCATTGAGTTCCCTCCGGCGAGTTCCCTTCCGCGAAACACGGCCATGACAGATCTAAAGGCATGGCCACGACCAGATCTGGAACCGCGGAGCCATGGCCGCGACACACCTTGAAGCCATGGCCGCGGCCGCCACAGACCTCGAAGCCACGGCCGCGGCCGCCACAGACCTCGAAGCCATGGCCGCGACAGACCTTGGAGCCAGATCTGTTGCGGCCAGGGCTTCACAGGCGAGGCCGGCCCTCGCCAGATCTGGGCGAGGGACGGCCTCGCCAGGGCTTAGTTGCATTTTTCTGAAGGCTCGGCCATGATGGCTCGACCGAGAATTAGAGGAGTTGCTCGGCCATGGCTCGGTCGAGAACTGGAGAAGGCTTGCCGCTCAGCTTTTCTGAAGCTCGACGACGGGTTGCTTGTGCAAGCTTATTGGAGGAGGAAGTGGATGAGATCTGGAAGCTTGGCCACGTCTGTCACGGCCATGGCTCCGCGGTTCCAGAGCTGGATGGGGCCAACCGACGCCGGAACAGGCGGAGATGGTGGCCGGGCGGATTGTGCTCTGTGATGGAGGAAGAGGATGACGAGAAAAAAAAAAGATTTTTATTTTTTTATAACGCCTCTGCTGACACGTGGTGATCTATTTTTGGATATAAAAATGCGCGCCACGTCAGCGATTGACGTGGCGCATTGCGATCGCTGAACATTTTCTCCAGGTTTTTCTCGGCAATGGCAGGCTGCGGCGATTGGTGCAACAGCTCCACGGCTTGAGAGAAGAGAAAAAACGAAACAAGAAGATGAAAAATGATGAGAGTACATCTTGGCCATTGAATTCTTATGGCGCTGATCATACGAAAGTCCTACTAATCTCAACCAACCTGCGGGTGCAAATTCGGCTACATACACTGCCTGCTACTCCTTATATACTCTTAACTGAATTTTACAAAGAGAGAGAGAGAGAGAGAGAGAGAGAGAGAGAGAGAGAGAACAGAGTGTGTGTTCCAAATATATATATTTTTTAACTCTTAATTTATTCTCTGTTTGTAACTAATTTTTTTGCAATGTGATTGCAGCAAATTGTTCATTCATTTCATAGAAAAATGAGTTAACTTGTTGAGTTATAGAGAATGACTCTATTGTTTTGTTTGAAAGACAAACATTCTATCAATAAATCTTTAGAAATATTGGGTCACCGCAAGTGCTATTGGGTTTACAAAGGGGTGTCTAGAAAATTATTAGTTAAGTAAATTATTTGTAGGTCATCAATAAATCTTTAGAAATATTGGTTCACCGCAAGTGCTATTGGGTTTACAAAAGGGTGTCTAGAAAATTATTAGTTAAGTAAATTATTTGTAGGTTACCAATTCACATGTTAAATCACCAATATCTATATGCTTGTCTACAAATTATCAATAGTTGCAATAGATCACCAACTTTTATCGGTGTAATGCACCAACATATCAAAGTTATCCACTTGATTTGAGCGAGTTACCAACTTTTCTGCATAAAACTAACCATTAATTTTTTTTTATTTTAATTTGAATTTCTTACCAAGATATATTATTTGATCGATTTTGAATAACCAACTTTTCTTATAACTTGCTTACTTTTATAGAATTTATTGACTCTTAATCAAATTGGGAGAATGATCAAGAAATTCCCAAATATTATATACCAATTCAGTTCTTAACTTTTCAATTTAGATAATTTAGTCCTAAATTTTTTGACCATTGCCAATGTAATCTATTTGATCAATTTTAGTGAAAAATTATTGACGTAGATCTCGGCCATCCTATGTGGTATGAATGACGCTAACATGATAATTTTTATAATTTTTCTAAATTATTTCAAAACTTTTTTTTTTTTAATTTTTATTTTTCCTTTTTTTTTTCATATTATTTTCTTTCCCTTTTCCTTTTGCCAATGGTGGTTTGCCAACCATCGGCAATAGGCAGTGGCTGATGTGGGTGAGTGTTGGTGAGGTAGACCCTCGTCCAAGTAAGGGCATCCTCACCAGATTTGGCGACGGGGGCCCTAATAGACACTTGCCCCGACACGACGATTGGGGCAGCCTTGTTAGGTGTCACCCTCGATAGCCATCGCCTATGGCTAATGGCTGGCAAACGGCCACTAGTAAAAAGAAAAGGGAAATAAAAAAAGAAGAAGAAAAAGAGCATAAAATAGAAAAAAAAAATGAAATACTCATATTTTTTTAAAAAAAATATATAAAAATTATCATGTTAGTGTCTTATTGTGTTACATAAGATAGTCGATATTCACGTTAGCAATTTCTAGCCAAAATTGGTTACATGGGCTAAATTGACAAATCGTAAAAAAGTTTATGATTGAACTGCTTGAATTGATAGCATAAGCACAATAGGTTCATTGACTAGTCTTTTATTGTAGCCATTTACCTACATTACATGATCTATTCCGAATTACCAA
This sequence comes from Eucalyptus polyanthemos subsp. polyanthemos, assembly GCA_017140185.1. Taxonomy (NCBI): domain Eukaryota; kingdom Viridiplantae; phylum Streptophyta; class Magnoliopsida; order Myrtales; family Myrtaceae; genus Eucalyptus; species Eucalyptus polyanthemos. The sequence continues at coordinate 47,416,635 of CM029466.1, read as the reverse complement.
CTATTATTATAACTTACCAACTTTTGTTGAAGTTGTCTACTCTTATAGGAAGTTACCAACTTTATTTGTGTTACCAATTTTTTTTTTGCAGACCAATAGTATTTATTTTTACGTTACTAACTTTTATTTAGACACTTGGTTTCGGCACTACACATACCTCTCTCTCCCCCTCCCTCTCTCTCTCTCTTCTTTTTGGAGGGGTTTTGATTAGTTACGAGACAGAGTTTGTAGTGAAGAGAGAGTCCATCTGTCGTCCATCGAGGGCAGCATATTCAACTGCTCACCATGCTAACGATTGGTATGTTGCAATTCAACGATAACTAAAAGACGTTTAATGTAGCTGTTATCCTTTTGAATAGACCTTTCCTTCTCCGCATTGCTAAGCCATGAGTCGCATTTTACTTGTCAATCGATACATCACCCCTGTAGTTACTGCTAAAGGTTGCGAAAGCTTGCCGTGTTTGTTTCATGCTTGAGTCATCACTTTCTCTCTCTCCATTAGCTCTTAGTTCTCATCTCTGAATCATTCGGCACCCGCTTATCTGTTTCCGACTACATGTCTCACAGTCATTACTAGTTTGGTCCTCATGAGGGCGTGGAGTCTGTCGGAGGGGCCCTCTTCTTCGAGCGACGTGTGGAGGGAGTGGGAGCTGAGAGGCGTGGTCTTCTTGAGCCTTGCCCTCCAAATCGTCCTCATTTGTCTCGGTAGCTGCCGCAAGTACTTCCCTTATACTTGGATCAAGGTGGTCACTTGGTTGGCCTACCTATTGGCCGATTCGGTCGCGATTTATGCAATTGGCATGATCTCCAACATGATCAGGGAAATCAAGGCCGGCAAATCGTTGAGCAACCCACACACGGAGCTAAGCACCTTTTGGGCGCCGTTTCTATTGCTGCACTTGGGAGGCCCCGACACTATCAGTGCCTACGCGATTGAGGACAACGAGCTCTGGCTTAGGCACTTGCTGACGTTGGTGAACCAGGCGGGCTTGACTGTTTATGTCCTGGTAATGGCGTGGACTCATCCTACCCTTTCATTCCTTGCCATTTTGATACTGCTCTCGGGTTTCTATAAGTATGGTGAGAGGGTTTGGGTCCTCCGCACTGCCAGCCACGAACACTTCAAGGACTCCTTTGCCAAGTCCCGACCCAGCCGGAAGGATTCTGGCAAGATTGAGGCAGAATGTGAGTTGAAGCAGAGCGAAGGGCACAACATCGTGCCTCATCATGTAATCGACGTAGATAATGAAGATGCTATTATGATCGATCTTACGATCACAGAATTTTCCTCTAAAAAACTGAGTTCTGGGAAGGACTCAAAGGACGAAGAATACAAGAGTGTCGTGGGCACACTGCTATCGGCCAGCCGCTTGGTTGACACTAGTCAGCGACTTTTTGCGGATCACTTGTTCAGTAAGGAGGAATGCGACAGTTGCCTATCGATACTGAGAGGCAAGCACTGTGTAGAGGATTTCAAGGTCATTGAAATCGAGCTGGGCCTCATCTACGACATGTTCTACTCGAAGGCAAATGCGATCTATACGAGATGGGGCTTTATTTGTAGACTCACCATATTATTCTCGATCTCTGTTGCCCTGGTGCTCTTCTCTTTTACTGACAAGCGACTATACTCGAAGCCGGATCTATTCTTAACCTTCTTGTTGCTAGGAGCAGCCATTTTCATCGAGTTATACGCATTGGCTCACGTTCTTTTCTCCGACCAGGTTGCCCGTTGGCTCATTGAGAAAAAGCAATCGGTCGTCTTTTGTTTCATCAATCGAATCCGACTGCTGTTGAAAAGGCGTAGGTGGTCCAATTCCATGGGCCAATACAACCTGATGTCCTTCGAAAAAAATGAATCCCGCTGGTGGAGATTCCTGAAGCTATTGCACGTCGATGAGATGGTGGTGAAGTTTCTCTCCCAAGGCCACGTGGACGTGACTGACGATATCAAAGACCTAATCATATCGAAGATCAGAGAGATGGAAGCGAGGGACGTGCAGAAACTCCGAGCGTGGGACGCGCAGAAACTCCAAGACTTCCAAATGATAGACAGGGGAATCCATGCGTTGAGCAAACACAAATTGCTGGATCATTTGAAAGGGAGCATCGAGATGGAGTTCGATGTGAGCATCCTAGTCTGGCACATAGCGACAGAGCTCTGCTATTACCTAAATTACGGATGGCAGGACAGCACTAAGGAGCTAGAAAGGAATAACCAGAGCCTTGTCAAGAAGAAGGCCTTGATGGGTTTGCACTTGTCTCGGTACATGCTATATCTCCAATTTATGTGTCCTTCGATGTTGCCAGCCAGATTTGGAAGTATCAGGTTCCAAGACATTTATAAAAAGCCCAGCAAGCGTTTCGACTTGCCTAAGTTCGCTCAGAATAGACTTGCTTGTGGCCGCAATAGGAGAGAGCGCAGGCCCGACGTCACGGAAGAATCTGAGATCCCAGAGGGTGCCTTCGCGTTGCTTGACAAAATGATAACCAAAATCGAAGAGAGCAATTCGGAGGAGGACCAAGTCGGTGGCGTGCTTCACGATGGGTGCAAGGTGGCGAAGGATCTAATGGGCGTGCCGCGTGGGTGGAGATGGGAAGCGATCAGCGAGGTGTGGGTGGAAATGCTGATGTACGGGGCTAACAAGTGCAAAGCGAGGGATCATGCTCAGCACATGCGGGGGGGCGGAGAGCTCATAACCCATGTCTGGCTTCTCATGTCTCATTACGGGCTGACCGACAGCTTCCAGAAAAAGCGCGGCCTCTCCCCGGCAACAGCAGAGATAATAGTGAATCCCTGGTGAATAATAAGTAGGGGTGAGCGGTTCCAGGTTCCTTACAGGTTCCGCTTGGAACACGGAACCTACCCTCAGTACAGGGTTCCTCATTTTGTGGAACACGGAACCTACCGTCGGAATCGGAACCTGGAACCTACTGTCACGAGGTTCCGGGGTCGGTTCCGGGTCCAACGGGTTCTTTTTTTTTTTTTTTTTTTTTTTTTTTTTTTTTTCATTTTTAGTTAAACAAAACAAAAATGAACGCAACAATAATAAACAAGTTTATCATTTATGAGAGAGAATACAAAACAAATAAAATTGAACAGCGACACATGCAACTTTTTTCCATGTCAGCTCATCAACATGCGGGCTGCTCATCATCGAAGTCCAAACAGCAGCAGCATTGTTGATGGCAAAACAGCAATGGCAAAACAACAATGGCAAAACAACAAGGTCCAGAAAAAGCACTAACAAAAATTTGACATTCAAAAACACTAATCTCAGTTCAGAGCATTTCTGTGGAATAATATCAAGGCATCCTCTAAAATCAGCCAACTCATCATCTGCCTACTTTGGAAATTTGTGACAAAACTTATTAAAAAGCTTCCACATTTGGTGACCAAATGGTATGTGCCTTACCCTTGCAGTGTTGTAAATAGCGTTTTGCAGTCCGGAAGAATGCTTGATGGACCAAGGCGGCAAGTCATATTGACCGTTTCCAAAATTGACTATGACAGAATACTTCGTGCCGTAGTTTGCCGGAGGCCGCGCATCCGCTTCCAGCTTTGAACACATGAGCCTAAGAAAAATAGAATTTGACGGGTAAAAGTTTAATTAACAACGCACAAGACTTTGTGAGAGTGTTTTCATGCATATTCATTTTAAGGGGGCGTGAGAAACCAAACCTCTTGATTACTTCCAAGTGAGCGCACTTGCTTGTAGGATCGGCGAAACCGAGCCCATTCACTTTGCTTAATGGCTTTGTGCAAATCTCTCAAGTGACTCCACTTTGGTTCCCTCGATAAACCCGCAACATTTACACAAATTCTGATGTAAGGAAGATGACTTAGTAATCGCCATGATAGGATGTCATGAATTACTTCTAGACTTAGTTTTAAAAGGTTTAATGTTTAAGCAACAAGATGTAGATTTGCCTTCACTCGGTTAAACTTCGATGGTGTTACCAATTACTCCGAGTCTTAAAGTTGTTAGATCCAACGAATGCTCAAAGTGAAACAAATTGAGGCACATGAGCAAAGTTAGCCTTGCCCACGCCAGGATACTAACAATCTATTCCAAGTCACATACCATATTCACCAAGAGGAGCATCGTAGTCATAGCTGGTGGCAATGAAGAGACCACCAAACTGTCCCGCCAAAGTTGGTTCCTCCGCAATACTAAAGACAACGAACAAGACCCATATAAAGAACAAGCAAGTATGCAATCATTTAAAAGGAGACAAAAAAGAAGGTTAATTAATGATTATAATTCATGGGATAATGGAAAGGCAAAATCAAGTGATTGTTACGAGCCACGGATGCTACGGAAGTCAAGATTACCATATAGTAATTGATGAATGAACCGCCGTTACGAATGAACCTCATGACCGAGAATGCCAAATCCTCTGCTTGCCTATAAGGCACCGCTCCCCCAAACTCGGTGTACCTGGAAATCCTCATAATAATTAGCTTTGAATCTACACGACTGAGAAAGATACAGAGGAAAGGGGATAATTTCAGCTTGTTCAGATGTACGCTTTTTGACGTACCAGCAATGCACTTAGACATCGGGAGTCTCATACCCACCTTCAATTTCTACGTTGTCCAAACTTTTTGACCTGATTGAATGCCGTAAATGCTCCCTTGAACATACCCACCTTCACACTCCTCTCTTCTGAACGAAATGCACAGGCAGCGCAAAAAAAAAAACAACCCTAAAGGAGAACTGAAATCTGGGGACAGCAAAGGGTTTTGCTCGGTTTTGCGACACTTCGCAAAACGACGGAGAGAGGGGGCGGCGAGATTACCAGCATGAAAGGTGAGCGCGAGAAGCGTCGAAGGCGGCCGGGCGAGCGCGTCGAAGCGGCGACCAGACGCGGCGAGCGCGTCCACCGGGGAACGAGCTGCGTTCGCAGCGGCGTCAAGGGCGAGCGATGTCCACGAGGCTAAGCTGCGGGCGAGAGGGGGCGACGTCGAGGAGGAATGGGCGGGGCGAGCGGGGGCGGCGGCGTCCAGATTCGTCCTCTGCATCTCCTCCTACCATCACAAAACAGAAAAACAAACGAAATCCCATCAAAACCCCCATCAATGCACGGACCCCAAATTAAGATTCAAAAGAAACCCTCGCGCACGAGCCGAAGCACGAAGAAGAAGAAGAAGAAGAAGAAGAAGAGGTGGGAGGGTTCGGCTGAGAGAGGAGGAAAGAGGAGAGAGAGAGAGGGAAGAAGAGGTGGGAGGGTTCGACTGAGAGAGGAGGAAAGAGGAGAGAGAGAGAGGGAAAAGAAAAAAGTGGGGGGCAGGAAGTGACGTGAGGAGGAAAAAGGGAGAAAAGAGAGAGAGAAAAAGAAAGGGAAAGGGGGAAAATTGAAGGGGGGGATTTCGCGCGGAAGGAATTAGGGTTCTTTCATTTTTTTTAACTTTGCCGGTTCCGGTTCCTTAGGTTCCGGTTCTTATGGGAACCGGAACCGGAACCGGTCCCCTTAGAACCGGGAACCGAACCGGAACCTCCTCCGGTTCGGTTCCGGTTCCCGGTTCTACCCGGAACCACGCTCACCCCTAATAATAAGTGGGGATTGAGGAGGTTATTGGTTTTCTCGTTGTCGGCTCCGAGAAGGAGCGGACCCAAGACAAAGTCTTTGCCACCAAGCACACTGCCCCAAGCGCGGAAGATGAAGGATGAGTCCCATATCGTGGGTCGCGAAGATTTTGCGAAAAAACTCTTGCCGCAGTTGATCGATGAAAAAGGCGAATGTGCCAACCTGAGAGTGATTTCGGTGGTCGGTGACGGTGAGGGAGCCATCGGCAAAACAGCTCTAGTGAGGAGCGTCTGCAACCGAGCAGACGTTAAGAATCATTTCGACTGCTGTGCTTGGGTCCGGGTTGGGCCGGAGCCTAACCTGGTTCATCTCATGGTCGATTTGGTCAAGCAGCTGAGGGTCCCGAGATTGCAAGACGTGGATCGTATGGACAAGAAAAAGCTGTCCGAAATGCTCCTAGGACTGCTGATGAAGTGCCGTTATCTGATAGTGCTGGATGACTTTTGCGATCTCCATCTCATGGATAAGCTCATAATAAAGGTGCTTGCAGACTCGAGGAACGGGAGCAGAGTAATCATCACGACTCGTAACACCAAAATACCCTCTTCCATCTATCCCTGGTATTCCGAGCATCTCGAGTTGAGGCCTCTCGACCAGGGACAGAGCAACAAGTTATTGGAGGAAAGCAGCGGAGCTTTTGATGGGGTCGATCTGTACGGAAAACTCCCCCATCTCAAAGAGAGGATCCTTTGCAAATCGGGCGGTTCTCCCGCAAAGATCCTTCTACTTGGAGGACTTCTATCCACCACCACGTTGAGAAGATGCACCGAGCTTCTCAATCAGCTTCCCGATGACCCCACAGTTCGGGATGTTATGGATTTGAGTGTTAATGACCTTCCAGAAGGGTTGAAGAAATGTGCTCTGTACTTGGCTCTGTTCCCTAAGGAATCTGAGATTCCCATAAGGAGGCTCTTCAGACTCTGGTCAGCTGAAAATCTCGTATCTTCAGCGTTGGAGAGCAGTGCAGAGGAATATTTCGATATTCTGTTGTCTAGAAACATGGTCCATGTAACTCGACAAAAGTTGGACGGGAGTGCCCGATCGTGCCGCTTGCCTGGATCGTTGTACGATGTCTTTTATCAGATGGCAAAGAATGAAAAATTCCTCAATATCTACGATTGTTCTATTCATGAGGAAGGAAAGTTCGATGCGCCGCGTATCGCCATACATATGAATATTTCTGCAGGAGGAGAAGCAAAGGGGCAAATAAATGTGCCAGGAGCAGGAGGAGAGCGATCAGAAATACATGCACAAGAAGCACACATCACCCCCGCTGAGCCACATCAAAGGATGTCCGCTAAGGACAATTCCACACAATACGGCATCCAACAACTTTGTTCTTATGTGTCATTCAACACCATGAAGCTAGGAACACGGGCCGGAGAGATAGTGGCGTTACTTAAACCACTAGCGCCGAAGAGGGACTCAAGTTTGCTGGTACTTGATCTTGAGGGTGTCTACAAGCCTTTGCTTCCAGAGGAGCTTGGCAAGATATTGCCGAAGCTAAAGTACTTGGGACTGAGATGGACTCTCCTTGAAAGGCTTCCGAAGTCAGTGGTGCAATTGTCACACTTGGAAACTTTGGATCTGAAATACACTAACATATCCAATTTACCGGAATCAATCTTGGAGGCAGAGAATCTACGACACCTACACATGACCAAGGTGGACTTGGATGACTCTGCTCGCCGTCTGTCGGATCCCAAGAAATCATTAAACGGTAACATCCAAACCATTTGTGGCTTAGTCATAAATCATGATAAGAGTCCAATGTTGGAAGTGTTGGGCAAGTTGACAGGCCTAATTAAGCTGGCTCTGACGTGCGAGTTCGGGGTGAAATGGGAAGCAATTAAGCCTATTTTGAATTTGGAGATGCTGAAATCCCTCAAATTGAAATTAAGCCGACGTTCATACCATGAAATGGGTGACATGAGCAGGCTCAAGTCTCTTTCCAACTTGTACCTGGTCGGAGATTTGAGCATGCAGAGCTTGTTGGAGTCGCACATTCCTCCGAACCTAAAAGTACTAACCTTGTCCATGTCGGAACTAAGAGAGGATCCAATGGGAGTCCTGGGGAAGCTGAAATTTTTGACCACTCTCCGATTATTTGCCTCCTCATACTGTGGCCAGATACTGAGCGTCTCAGAAGTAACATTTCCGAGCCTCCGTGTATTGAAACTGTGGAACTTGGAGGAACTCACCACGTGGACTATACAGGGAAACGCAATGCCGTGCCTTGCAGACTTGGAAATTAAGGACTGTGAGAAGCTGAAGACGATCGATGGACTGCAGCAGATCAACAAGACCTTGGAAGTAATCACATTGGTGAGAGTGCCGGATGAACTCAAGGGAAGGGTCAGAGATACGCAGCCGAATGGGTCAATTATAGCCAAGGTATTAGTCACTAACTTTGATACGCGTGCTAGTAACAAATAGGAGTGGTATGTGTGTGTGAGCGTGCGTGCGTCGGGTTTTACCTCATAGAACATAGCTAAGTTTTTCTAGTGTTAGTGCAGTGGCTCTTTATGAATATAAGTTTGTGTTCTTCATCGTGAACAGAATTTTAAAAAGCTATCAGGGCAGGAAGAAGACGAAGATGACGATAGTGAATGACTTTGAATCCCATCTCGAGGAAGATGATGATTATATTGATTATTATGAATAAGGCGAGTATGATCGTTAATCATATTATATTAGAAATTTTTAAAATTTTCTATAGAATATTTTTCCTATGTTAAAGATAATTATGATTACATGTATATTTCCTTTTTATTATGTATATCTTCATTCTTATGTACTCTTCTCCAACATTTATTGCAATATATGAAGATTTCATAATTTCTCATTTTTGCATATTTTTTCTTATCTATGACAATGAAGAAGAAGAGGAGGAGGAGATAAGTATTTGGTGGAAGCATGGCGAATATTTTGGGGGGAATAAATTTTGTCGGAATAATTCAAGTTAGGAGTAGCAAGAAGAAAAGGAGGAAGGAAAGAAAATTTTAGTTCCCCATCTCGTTTGGGTTTGCGTTGGTAGGAATGTAGATAGTAAAGCCAAATGAAAATTCATTTAATTAATAAAGAAATTCTTTTATGGTAATCTTATTTTAAATGATTAATGTAGTGTTTGCAAGCTATGTAATTACAATCATTGTACGAATTAAGACAATCGACCTGATTGAACGTTAATGTTGGATATTTCATGTCAAAATTGATTGAAATGAGTATAATAGCAAAATATTTATAATTAAATTAGTCAAAGTAAAATGATTGTGACTGAATTAGTATTCATATAATAAGCGCTTATGACTTTCTTGATAATTTTCAGAAAAAAGAATAAAAAACACGTGACCAATTCGTATCCATTTCACAAATGGGATTGATGTGGTATTTTTCTCTCATTTTTTTTTTTTTTTCCGTTTTTCGATTTTTTAGTTATTGGCCCCTCTTTCAGTTTTGAGAGAGAGAGAGAGACGCGCACGATGGAAGTGGCTGGTGCGTGCATATGGTGTCCCTCGTCCGATGAGATAGAGGTCGGTGGAAGATGTTCAGTGATTGTGCTGACGTGGCACGCATTTTAATTCATACCCAATAACAGATCGAAACGTGTCAGCTGAGGTGAAATAAAAAATATTTATTTTTTCAACTTTCTGCATCCCGCGCTCCTCTCCTCTGCAGTTCCGGTACCCCTTGCCCCCCTTCCATCCAGCCACCGCCTACTCCTCCATCCAACCACCGTCTGCCCAACCCTTAAGAATCCGGTGCGGTCGTCTTCACCGCACAAGCCGTTGGCAACTTGAGCGGTCATGGAGTCTCTCTCATTGGTATCCCCTTCCGTCGTCCTCCCTTTGAATTCCCTCCGGCGAGTTCCCTTCCGTGAAACACGGCCATGACATATCTGGAGGCATGGCCACGACCAGATCTGGAACCGCCAAGCCATGGCCGCGGCCGCGACGGACCACGAAGCCATGGCCGCGACAGACCTTGGAGCCAGATCTGCTGTTGCCAAGGCTTCACAGGCAAGGCCGGCCCTCGCCAGATCTGGGCGAGGGACGGCCTCGCCAGGGGTTAGTTGCATTTTTCTGAAGGCTTGCCCATGATGGCTGGGCCGAGATTGAGAGGAGTTGCTCGGCCAAGGCTCGGTGGAGATCTGGAGAAGGCTTGCCGCTCAGCTTTTCTGAAGCTCGACGACGGGTTGCTTGTGCAAGCTTATCGGAGGAGGGAGTCGCCGAGATCTGGAGGATTGGCCAGGTCTGTCACGGCCATGGCTCCGCGGTCCCAGATCTGGATGGCGCCAAGCGGCGCCGGAACAGGCGGAGATGGTGGCCGGACGGGTTGTGCTCAGTGATGGAGGAGGAGGATGACGAGAAAAAAAAGATTTTTATTTTTTTTATACCGCCTCAGCTGACACGAGGCGATCTATTTTTGGATATAAAAATGCGCGCCACGTCAGCGATTGACGTGGCGCATTGCATTCACTGAACATTTTCTCCAGGTGATTCCCGGCAATGGCAGGTTGTGGCGATTGGTGCAACAGCTGCACGGCTTGACGGGAGAAGAAGAGAGAAAACCAAACAAGAAGATAAGAAATGATGAGAGTACATCTTGGCCATTGAATTCGTATGGCGCTGATCTTGCGAAAGTCTCTACTTACTAATCTCTAGATTCTCTACTAACCTGCGGATGCAAATTCAGCTGCATTCACTGCCTGCTTCTCCTTATATACTCTTAACTGAATTCTAAAAAAAAGAAGAGAGAGAGGAAGAGAGTGTGTGTTCCAAATATTTCTTTTAACTTTTAATTTATTTTCTGTTTGTAACTAATTTTTTTGCAACGTGATTGTTGTCCTTTCATTTAATAGGAAAATGAGTTAACTTATTGAGTCATAGCCGGGACGATTATATTGTTTTGTCAAGACATAAACATTTTCAATATCAATAAATCTTTAGAAATATTAGTTCACCGCAAGTGCTGTTGGGTTTACAAAAGGGTATCTAGAAGATTATTAGTTAAGTAAATTATTAGTAGGTTACCATTTCACATGTTAAATCACCAATATCTATTTGCTTGTCTACAAATTACCAATAGTTCCAATAAATTACCAACTTTTATCGGTGTAACGCGCTGACATATCAAAGTTATCCACTTAATTTGAGCTAGTTACCAACTTTTGCGGATATCAATTAGTTTTTGATTTTAATTTGAATCACTTACCAGGATATATTATTTGATCGATTTTGAATAACCAACTTTTCTTATAACTTGCTAACTTGTATAGAATTTATTGACTATTAATCAAAATTGGGAGAATGATCAAGAAGTTCCTAAATATTATATACCGATTTAATTATTAACTTTTCAATTTAAACAATTTAGTCCTAAACTTTTTGTTGATTGCCAATGTAACTCATTTGGTCAATTTGGCTGGAAATTACTGACGTAGATATCAATCATCCTATGTGGCATAAATGACGCTGACGTAAATAATATTTAGAAATTTTCTAAATTATTTTAGAATTTTTTTTCCTTTGTTTCCATTTATTTTCTTTCCCTTTTCCTTTTGCCAATGGTGGTTTTCCAACCACTGGCCATAGGCAATGGCTGGCATGGGCGAGTGTTGATGAGGTAGACCCTCACCCAAGTAAGGGCGGCCTCACTAGATTTGGCGATGGGGGCCCTCATAGACACTTGCCCCAACACGGCCAACCCCTCGCTTAGGTTGGGGCAGCCTTGTCCGATGTTGCCCTCGATAGCCATCACCTATGGCTAATGGGTGGCAAACTCTCACTGGTAAAAAGAAAAGGGAAAGAAAAAGAAGGAAAAAAGAGCACAAAAATAGAAAAAGAAAATATTCATATTTAAAAAAAAAACTATAAAAATTATTCATGTTAACTTCTGTTGTATCACGTAAGACGGTCGGCATTTACGTTAGCAATTTCTGGCCAAAATTTGCTAGATGGACTAAATTGATAAATTGTCAAAATGTTTATGATTGAATTGTTTAAATTAAAAGGTTTAAAATTAAATTAGCATAAGCGCAATAAGTTCACCAACTAGTCTTTTATTGTAGCCATTTACCAAATTTATATTTCTCTTTTGAATTACCAACTATTATAATTTACCAGCTTTACTTGTGTTACCAATTTTTTTTGTAGACCAAGTTAGTATTTATTTTTACATTACTAATGTTTATTTAGACACTTGGTTTGGGCACTATACATACCCCCCCCCTCTCTCTCTCTCTCTCTCTCGTTCTTTTCTTTTTGGAGGAGTTTTGAGTCCATCCGTTGCGCATCGAGGGCAGCGTATTCAACGGCTCACCATGCTAATGATTGGTACGTTGCAATTCAACGATAACTAAAAGACGTTTAATGTGGTTGTTATCCTTTTGAATAAACCTTTCCTTCTTCGCATTGCTAAGCCATGAGTCGCATTTTACTTGTCAACCGATATCCCCTCTAGTTACTGCTGCAGCGAAAGCTTGCCATGTTTGTTTCGTGCTTGAGTCATCACTCTCTCTCTCTCCATTAGCTCTTAGCTCTCATCTCTGAATCATTCCGCACCCGCTTACCTGTTACCGACGACATGTCTCGCAGTCATTACTAGTTTGGTCCTCATGAGGGCGTGGAGTCCGTCGGAGGTGCCCTCTTCTTCGAGCGACGTGTGGAAGGAGTGGGAGCTGAGAGGCGTGGTCTTCTTGAGCCTTGCCCTCCAAATCGTCCTCATTTGTCTCGGTAGCTGCCGCAAGTACTTCCCTTATACTTGGATCAAGGTGGTCACTTGGTCGGCCTACCTATTGGCCGATTCGGTCGCAATTTATGCAATCGGCATGATCTCCAACATGATAAGGGAAATCAAGGCCGGAAAATCGTTGAGCAACCCACACACGGAGCTAAGCACCTTTTGGGCGCCATTTTTGTTGCTGCACTTGGGAGGCCCCGACACGATTAGTGCCTATGCAATCGAGGACAACGAGCTCTGGCTCAGGCACTCGCTGACGTTGGTGAACCAAGCGGGCTTGACTGTTTATGTCCTGGTAATGGCGTGGACCCATCCTATCCTTTCATTCCTTGCCATTTTGATACTGCTCTCGGGTTTCTATAAGTATGGTGAGAGGGTTTGGGTCCTCCGCACCGCCAGCCACGAGCACTTCAAGGACTCCTTCCCCGAGTCCCGACCCCAACGGAAGGATTCTGGCAAGATTGAGGCGGAATGTGAGTTGAAGCAGAAGGAAGGGTATGACGTTGTGCCTCATCATGTAATCGACGTAGATAATGAAGATGCTATTATGATTGATGTTGCGATCGCCGAATTTTCCTCTGAAAAACTAAGTTCTAGGAAGGACTTGGAGGACCAAGATTACAAGTGCATTGTGGGCACATTGCTATCGGCCAGCCGCTTGGTTGACACTAGTCAGCGACTTTTCGCGGATCACTTGTTCAGTAAGGAGGAATGCGACAGTTGCCTATCCATACTGAGAGGCAAGCATTGTGTAGGGGATTTCAAGGTCATTGAAATCGAGCTGGGCCTCATCCATGACATGTTCTACTCGAAGGCAAAGGCGGTCTATACGAGATGGGGCTTTATTTGTAGACTCACCATATTATTCTCGATCTGTGTTGCCTTGGTGCTCTTCTCTTTTACCGACAAGCAACTATACTCGAAGCCGGATCTATTCTTAACTTTCCTGTTACTAGGAGCGGCCATTTTCATGGAGTTATACGCACTGGCTCGCGTTCTTTTCTCTGACCAGATCGCCTGTTGGCTCATTGACAAAAAGCAATCGGCCATCTTTCACTTCATCACTCGAATCCGACCACTGTTGAAAAGGCGCAGGTGGTCCAATTCCATGGGCCAATATAACCTGATGTCCTTCCAAAAAAATTACTTCCGCTGGTGCAGTTTCCTCAAGCTATCGCACGTCGAAGAGATGGCGGTGAAATTTCTCTACCCACGCCACGTGCCCGTGAGCGACGATGTCAAAAAACTAATCATGTCAAAGATCAAAGAGATGGAAGCGAGGGTCCAAGAGATGGACGAGAAAGAACTCCAAGACTTCCAAATGAGAGACAGGGGAATCCATGCGTTGAGCACACACGGGTTGCTAAATTCGTTGAAAGGGAGCATCCAGGAGCTGGAGTTCGACGAGAGCATCCTAGTCTGGCACATAGCGACAGAACTCTGCTATTACCTCGATTACGGATGGCCGGACAGCACTAAGGAGCTAGAAAGGAATAACCAGAGCCCTATCAATAAGAAGTGCTTGATGGGTTTGCACTTGTCTCGGTACATGCTATATCTCCAATATATGTGTCCTTCGATGCTGCCAGCCAGATTTGGAAGTCTTAGGTTCCGAGACATTTATAAAGAGCCCAGCAAGTGTTTCGACTTGGCTAAATCCGCTCTGAATAGACCTGCTTGTGGCCGCAATGGGAGAGACCGCAAGCCCAATATCTCGGAAGAATCTGAGGTCCCTGAGGGTTATGACGCGTTGCTTTTGGAAATGAAGAAAACAATCCTTGAGAGCATGTCGAAGGAGTACCGAGGCAGGTATATGGTTGGCTTCGGGTGCCAGGTGGCGTTGGAGTTGCAGGACGTCCCGCGTGGGTGGAAGTGGGAAGCGATCAGCGAGGTGTGGGTGGAAATGCTGATGTACGGGGCTAACAAGTGCAAAGCGAGGGATCATGCTCAGCACATGCGGGGGGGCGGCGAGCTCATAACCCATGTCTGGCTTCTCATGTCTCATTACGGGCTGACCGACAGCTTCCAGAAAAAGCGCGGCCCCCCGACAACAGCAGAGATAATAGTGAATCCCTGGTGAATAATAAGTGGGGATTGAGGAGGATCTGCGGATTAGACAGATTTGTGCTTTATTGGTTGTTGGAGTTTCAAATACTAAGTTTGAGATGAAAATTTGTTATTTTTCAGTGACTCTATTAATTTGTCGTAATAGAATTAAAGAATAAAAAGCACGATAGTTTAATAAATTATTATTATATATCAATACCGTCTATGAAATTTTATAAATCTATTGTCAATTATTTCGAAAATTTCAGTTGTCGGATGAATGTGTGATTTAACATTTAAAAATTTTACCATTTGAGAATAATGATGATCGAGAATTGCAAATTAGAGGTGACGTTAAGGTAGGATATTTCAGATGTGGTGTAATAATTTAAGTTTAAATTCGCACGAGAACTGTTGACAAATGACATCAAGATCCGGCACCCTCTGTCCAGAAAATCTACCAATTCAACTTCCCGACAGATTGAGTTGTTTGTCTCTAGCTCTGCCCAACCTGGAGGCAAATCGTCTTCTTCATTTGATTTAAGCAACTGATTTTTTCAACGACCGGAGCAGGGGCACTTTTGTCAAAAAAATTCTAAATGAAAAATCGCAATCCCAGAAAATAAGGAAATTCCTTCTTTCTTCCTTATTCCTAACATAGATGGGCCCAACAAGCCCAAGCCCATGTATCCCAAGCCCCGACCCATTTTAATTATCTTTATCAGATTGTGTAAGAGGTTTCCGGGGGACAAAACAAGAACAATTAAAGGGAGCTCGTCGTCTCGTGAACATGAAGAAGCGGAAAAGCGGAAAAATTATAGCGCGTAGACGATCCAGACTTTTATCGTATGTCTCCGGGGAGTGACGATCCCCATCTTCTTAGTTTCTGGGAGTGAATATCACACGCAATCTTTGTACTTGCTTTGCGAAAAATTAAAAGATTATCCTTTGATTGAGTGGGATAATGGCAAAAAAGGGATCGTGAATTGTTCTCGTTTGAATACAACAAATCACATATTCTGATATAGTCTTTCACTCTCGTTTTATCAATATATATACTCTTAAAGTGAATTCTTGGTTAAGATAATTAGCACATGGCCAATAAATAATTAATAATGAATCGACACAAGTCAATCGATGTCCCACTTTATCTTTCGGCTTGGTTAGTTTTATCTTATTTATTGAATGGATTCAAACCTTTGCATAGGTCCGCAAAGGGCTGAGCCCCAATGAACACCGCTACTACTTTGGTGTCGAGCCAATCCATGAGTTCAAATTAAAAACCGCACGATGGTAATTGTGTGTACATAAAATCAGGATACATCCCATGCTTCAGATTAATTTTCACATAGATGGAGGTCCTCTATAGTCCCATGACAGGAATTCCTTACCTCAAAAACAGAAGGATATGGATTTCTCTCTTTGTGTTCGTGTCACATTTAATGAATATAAAAATCTCTTTTGTAATTAAGTATAATGTGATCCAGCTACAATAACTTGTCCTTCCCGGCATCAAACTGGTTATGCTTTGCTTAATCCTTGGGATGAATAAGAACGCCCTTGAGGATGAGGCCCCCCTTTTTAAGATCGAGGTTCCCCTGGAGGGCGAAGTAAATCGTCCCCACGTTCTCTGGGCCCATCACGAACTGGCCCGCATGGAGACTAATCCATTCGTACTCCGGCCTCCCATCCAGATCCTCCGTGTCGGTCCGTTTGGTCCCATCTGGCATCTCTAGCTCGAGCTTTACCGCAGAACTACCTTCAAAGACAGTTTCGTTGAGTTGGAACACGAATGCGACCGCATACATTGTATTAAGAGAGAGCGCTCTTGTCTTGAATCTTCCCTGAATTAAGAGCCAGGATAACTTCTTCGATTTGGGGACGGATATGTCCCCAATGCTGCGGAAACTGAATCTGGAAAATTTTAGTACTTACAAAATCACGATCTAACGTATAGTCAACCGGATATGACATACAGATGCCACATTGAGTAGTATTCTAATTTCCTTGATCAAATTTGTGAAAGATGTACCATTTTTCTTCCTTGGTGATCCAACTCCAGCAACTTTCTTTATCACCCCCAGCAATTTCACACGCCTTGGGAAGCACCAGGAAGCAGTTCTTGTGGAGCTTATCGTCAACCCAAAACTTCTGTTAAATCCACTGTCAGGCAAAAATTTCTTCCTAAATAATCACTATGACTGGTCTTAAGAGTTTTGTTATTATTGCATAAACGTGGGAGAAGTGCCTTTCTCAGTTAAAGAAGCGAAATAAAATCATCCAACAAAATCTACGCCTTTGAGGTCATCATGCAAATTCTCGCTAACCACTATTTCCTTTTGGGATATGGCGTGCAATGAACTTAATTAGTTCCTGGATTGGTTCAATTTATCGTGTAAAAGGTCCTTCAACACCCCATGCGATCAATAGACTGACTTGACTGCATAAGTTGCAGTTAGTACTGATAGATAGCTAGACGGATGGAGTTGAGAGGGAAATGGGACTTTGCCTGTGTGTTGTTTTCCAGGAGCACTCCTTCATATACCACTTGATGCCAATCCTTCATGTTGATGGACGAAATGTCGGCTGGCGTGGTTGCTTTTCTCATGAGGGCTAAACTGTTGAGAGAAGGCTGGCGATCAGTTGAGGTTGAACCATCTTTTGTTTCTGCTCTAGCTGTCATTTTCTTTCGAGGAATTAGAGTACCTATCGCAATACATATTAATAGGTTTGTTGTAATTGTACACACAAAAAGGACAAGTTAAGATGAGGAAAATCTCATTTACCAATTCGGTGACGTGCTCGTTTCGAGTAGGAAGTCAAACCCTTCGAGTTATCACAAGTTAGTTCAGGGAGCTATCAAACGCTTTGCTTGGAAAAATAGAGGGATAGGAGGAAAGACACTGTTGGAAATATAATGGCAGATATCGATTCCATATCGATTATATTGTCAATTAATTGATTCAGTTAATATATGTTTGGCTTGGTAAAGTGGGAATGTGATCGTAATGTAATCTTGTATATTTCCTTTTCTATCTTTCTCTTGTAACATATATAGAGCAATGCTCTTGTACATGAATATACAGAAAGAATACAGATTACAATTTCTCCTAAATCACTCTCCAATTTTCTTCTTCAATTTCTGTCATGGTATCAGAGCGTTGATCCTAGACCTAGCTTCCGCAACCTCAGAATCTATCTTTCAGAATTGCCCTCGTCTCTTTTCTTTGAGTTTTGTTGTTGCGGTTTTCCTTATCTGCAAAACAAACCCAAAGAAAGCCGAGTTGGAATTCAATTTTCTGATCCATGGCAAAAAAGGGGGATGCTCGAGATTTACCTTTGGAAGAGATGTCTCACGACCAGACTCCAGCTTCATCGGTTCAAACCAACCTGAATGAGCAGGAGGATACATCCGTCCCAAAGTCTGGAGATCCTCAGAACACCACCATTCTTCCTTCTGTTCCGGTTCAAGCTTCGGGACCGACTCACTGGCCTCCGTATCCATGGTTTCCTGTTCAAGGGCAATGGGGCACAGGTCCAGGACAGGCATGGAGTCAATATGGGCCATACCCGGGAGAAAGCTCACACGTTGTCGGACCACAGCCAAAGGAAGATCCAAACATGCACAGAAACGAAGTTGACCCGAATCAGGGAGCGGATCGGAGGGATCCGAACCAAGGGATCGGGTCCATACCGGGTCAAGGGCCAAATCCCTACCCGGTTTATGGACCCGGTTACCTACCGTATCTGTTCCCCGCCGGCAACTACGGCCGACTCGAGGCCGGCGACCCACTGTTCACATCACCGGCGGATGGACCTGATTTGAAGCTCATTCAGCTACAGCTCACTGGTCCCGACAACTACAGCACTTGGGCACGCGATTTCCGTCGAGCTCTCATCACCAAAGACAAAGAGGGATTTCTCGACGGATCCGTGCCCTACCCGACAGAAGAACGACTTCAACGTCACTGGCGCCGGTGCAATCAGTTGGTACGTACCTGGATTGGAAATTGCCTTGCACCGGACGTTGCAGCGAGGCTTCCTCCGACAGACGACTCGAAGACCTTCTGGGAGTCCATCCGTGAAATGTATGGACGGCTCGATCGGGTGAAATTGTTCACCATAACGCGAGCCCTCTCCGAATTGAAGCAAGGGAACCTCACGGTTACCGCTTGCTTCAATCGGCTTTCTGCCCTTTGGAACGAGCTTGAGGCGGCCGAGGAGCGACTGGACGGACCTGAAGCAACACTTCGTCAGTATAAGGATATGAAAGAAAGGGAGAAAGTGACACGATTCTTGCTGAGCTTAAACGATGCTTACAATACTTTTAGGTCGCAGATCTTGACGATGGAGCCAACACCCTCGCTCGGACGAATTTATCAGCTGGCTGTTCAAGAAGAAAGCTAGAAGTTGGCGACCACCGAGCACGCGCGAGCAGTTGATGGAGTTGCTCTTGCTGCTGCGTTCGCCGGAGGCCCTGATTCGCTCGACCCGACGCACGGCGGCCATGGAGGAAACAACAGCTTCGGGAGCTTCGGTGGTCTTGCGGCTGCAGCGATGAGGAGAAGCAGTGGGAACCCTAAGAACCCACGGATGGACGGTCAGGATCAAAAGAAGGCATCCAACGGCTCATACCCATCCGCCCACTCTTTTGGATCTAACGGTGGGCAGCAAAGGAGATCCGACGGTGGATTTTCTTCCTTCGGTGCACCAGAATCCGAGGGCTCTAACTTGGCCACGTCGGCTCAGATGTTCATGGGATCCTACGGCCCATGTCACGCCACGTCATCACAAAGACCAGGTGGGCAAATTTCGAAAAATAGAGGAAAATTTTGTGAATATTGCAAACGTCCACACCATACTATAGAAACTTGCTGGAAATTGCATGGCAAGCCAGGTGATAAAGAAAAAAAGGAGAAGGAATTTTCTGCTTATCAAGTGTCGGCATTAAGGACTGATGGGGCATACCAGCCAATCAACCAAGACCAATACCAGAATATCATGAGGGCTTTGGGTCGTTTAACAACAAGTGACAAGAGTGCGGGCTTTTCAGGTACTATCCTTGGTGACATGAACTCAATACCAACTGATGCATGGATTATAGATTCGGGTGCAAGTGATCATATAATATGCAATGAGAAATTATTTTCCCATGCTCGAAAAGTCCATATTTATATTACGTGCGACTTCCAAATGGCAATGTTAGTCATGTCACTAAGGTTGGAACTGTTCACCTTAGCTCCAATATTGTCCTTAGAAATGTCCTCCACATTCCTGAGTTTGAGTTCAACCTGATATCTGTTTCTAAAGCTTGTAAAGACAATTCTTGTGGTGTCGTATTCAACTCCGACAATTGTTTCTTTCAGGACCTTTCGACTGGCAAACCGATGGGCTTGGGTAGTGTTGCACAAGGACTTTACTTTTGGACTAATTCTTCTGAAGTTTTTGATAAAAGCACTTCTTGTAATGCTATTATCAATAATAAAAGTCTTATTTTCCATCAACGCTTGGGTCATAGTGCACGTTTTCCTAATCCAAAATGTCCCATTTGTCCTTTAGCTAAACAGTCTCGGACACACTTCCCTACTAGCACATCTCGAGCCAACATTGCTTTCTCTTTACTACATATTGATATTTGGGGACCCTATCACACACCACATCGTGATGGGTCACGATTCTTTCTTACCATTGTTGATGATTATAGTCGTGCGACTTGGGTTTTCCTCATGCAGTCAAAGAGCCAAACTTTCCCAACTCTATCAAAGTTTTTCACTCTTATTGAAAATCAATTCAAGAAAACAATTCAAAGAATTCGTACTGACAATGGACGCGAGTTCTATACTAGAGAGTGTGAATCTTTTCTATCATCTAAGGGAATAATTCATGAAAGCTCTTGCACATATACTCCTCAACAGAATGGGATAGTTGAACGTAAACATCGGCACCTCTTAGAGGTTGCTCGTGCTCTTAAATACCAGGCTTCGATTCCTGAAGATTTTTGGGGAGATTGTGTTGTTACAGCAGCATATTTAATTAATCGCATGCCAACACGGATTCTCAATGGGGGAACACCTTTTCAATTGCTTTATGGAAAGGAAGCAAGAATTGATCACCTCAAAGTATTCGGATGCTTATGTTATGTCACGACAGTAGGGCCTCGAGATAAAATGGACCCTCGTGCTATTCCATGTATTTTTATGGGATATCCCTCTTTGCAAAAAGGTTATAGAGTCATGGAGATCTCTACAGGGCACTTCTTTGTGAGCAGGGATGTGGTTTTTCATGAAGACATATTCCCATTCCGGGAAAGAACCCCATCATCCTCTATCCCAGCTCCCAATCATCGCCCCTTTTTATCAGAAGAAGATCTATGTATGGAACCTCCATATGTAATCGTTGCACAACCTGCAACTGTGACAACCAATTCATCTCATCATGAAGTCGAATTACCCGTTCTTTCAGATGAAGAAAATCAGTCATCTGGTTCTCCGATCACTTCTTCACAACAGGAGCTACAGGGTTCTTCACAAGACTCACTAAATATCATTACTGAAGAAGAAAGAGTGGCGGAGCCCCGGCGTTCTGGTCGACATACACGACCACCCACCTGGACAAAGGATTACATATGCCCCACGCTAAATTCTTCAGGTACACAATATCCGGTGTCTTCATACGTTTCTTTTGGTCAGTTGTCACCGGAACATATATGCTGTATTAGTCGGATTTCTGAGGAACAGGAGCCGTCTTCCTATCACGAAGCGGCACGTGACCGCAAATGGCAGGATGCAATGGAAGCAGAGCTTAAAGCACTGACTGAAAACCACACGTGGGACATTGTTCCTTTACCTCCACATCGAAGACCCATTGGCTGCAAATGGGTTTACAAGATAAAATTCAAGGCAGATGGTTCCATCGAAAGATACAAGGCTCGGTTAGTTGCGAAGGGTTTCACGCAACGGGAAGGTTTTGATTATCATGAAACCTTTTCCCCTGTAGCTAAAGAAGTTACTGTTCGTTCCTTCTTATCTATTGCCGCTGTTCGCAATTGGCAACTACATCAGATGGATGTTCATAATGCTTTCTTACATGGGGACTTAGATGAAGAAATTTACATGGAACTTCTGCCGGGTTTACGCAGACAGGGGGAGTCTCTGGTGTGTCGTCTACGCAAATCCCTGTATGGACTTAAACAGGCCTCCAGACAGTGGTATGCCAAATTCACTACTGCACTTATTGGCCAGGATTCCAGCATTCCAAGCACGACTATGCCTTGTTTACTTGGACTGAAGGTACTTCGTCAATTTATTTGTTGATATATGTTGGCGACATTCTTATCATGGGGAACAATGAGTTGGCTATCACAAGATTCAAAAAATATTTGCATTCTACTTTTCATATCAAGGATTTGGGACCTCCCAAATATTTCCTAGGTATTGAAATAGCTCGCTCAGATAAAGGAATCAGCCTTAGCCAACGAAAGTTTGTTTTGGAGATAGTTTCAGAAGCGGGATTATCAGGATGCAAACCGGCTGCCATACCGATTGAACAAAATGCGAAGCTAACAACACATGAATATGATATGAGCTTGCTCTCATCCACAGTTGATCCATTGCTAGAAGATCCATTGAGATATCAACGTCTTGTTGGAAAGCTAATCTATCTCACCATGACAAGACCCGATATTTGTTATGCAGTACAGATACTCAGTCAGTTCATGCACAAGCCGAAGCAATCTCATATGAATGCTGCATTAAAGGTTGTGAAGTACTTGAAGAGATGTCCAGGACTTGGTATTTTCTTATCTCGTGATTGCGATATGAAGATAACAGCCTTTTGCGATACAGATTATGCTACTTGTCTAATGACGAGAAGATCAGTTACTGGTTTTTGTATCAAACTAGGGAAGTCGCTCATCTCATGGAAAACAAAGAAGCAGTCAACCGTGTCATTATCGTCAGCCGAATCAGAATATCGAGCCATGGCAAAGACTGTTTGTGAGATAGTATGGATACGTGGGTTACTTCTTGACCTTGGAGTACAAATCGAGGGACCCAGTGAATTATTTTGTGACAATGATGCTGCACTCAAGTTAGCGGCAAATCCAGTTTTTCATGAGAGGACTAAACATATAGAAGTTGATTGTCATTTCACTCTAGACAAGATTCGAGAAGGGATCATCACAGCAAGAGGAATTGGAACTGTAGAGCAGCCTGCAGATATCTTTACCAAGCCATTATGTCAAAGACAGCATACATATCTTTTGAGCAAGCTAGGTGTCCTTGACATATACAGGCCACCAGCTTGAGGGGGAGTGTTGGAAATATAATGGCAGATATCGATTCCATATCGATCATATTGTCAATTAATTGATTAAGTTAATATATGTTTGGCTTGGTAAAGTGGGAATGTGATCGTAATGTAATCTTGTATATTTCCTTTTCTATCTTTCTCTTGTAACATATATAGAGCAATGCTCTTGTACATGAATATACAGAAAGAATACAGATTACAATTTCTCCCAAATCACTCTCCAATTTTCTTCTTCAATTTCTGTCAGACACCGTAGGGCCAACATAATCAACGGATCAAATAAAGTCGGTCCACAGAATCTGTAAGCCACACAATACCGGCTTTTTATTCCACGGGTGAGGCTATTAAGTTAAGGAGGTTCCGCCTTTTGGAATTTTGAAATTTCCGTAAGGGAAAAGACATAATGGCTTGATGGTCTTGTCCGTTCACCTTTCCGGCTAAACAATCAGGGTGTGAACATGAATGCCATGGGGGCTGTGAGTGAAAAAGAAAAGTTCGAGCGTGAAGCCGTGATATCGTGAGTAAAGACTTAAGAAAGAACAAAAAATCTCGCTAAGCATTAAGGAGATGGTGTATGGCAGATTCGGTGGCGTTTTAGAGCAAGAAAACAAGAGTGTTGAAATATTCGACGCAATAAGATTTTATATGATGTGATCTCCCTCAATTTATCTGCTTAAACTTTTAAGTTGAACTTTTTAACATCATGTCTTGTTAGTCAAAATCCAGATACAGGAGCTTGTTGGGAGGCTTTGATGTCATGGTGAGTCAATGCTAAGAGAGTTTTGACTCGGAGCTAATGAATAGCTGGCTTAAATTAAGAAGAAAATCAACAGTAAAGGGAAAAGGAAAAAAAAGAAAAAAAGAAGAAAAAAAAAAGATAGCTGGGAAAAAGAAGAATTCATCAAATTACTCAAAACAACAAACATCGTTTTGTCGACCGCGAACCGTGCGACATAAGACGGTTGGCAATAACTGGACTGTTATATTAGCATTTTCAGTGGAAAATTGATATGAAGAACTATATTGAAATTTCACGTGAAAGTTTGAGATTACATTAGCAAAATTAAAAGATTTTGGATTGAATTAGCAATCATACAAAATTTCACTTCTATATGAAACTTGCGTTAGCAGCATAAGCAAATTTGCCCTTAATTTCGTCTTTGTTTCATCATATCTTTGTGAACATAATGTTTTAATGATAATATTTATTCTTTTTACCAACCCAACGGGAAAACACAAATCTTTGTATTTGCTTGAACTCCTCAAACCTTTTGATTTAAAAAAAAAAAAAAAATCCTTGAACCTGTATGAGTCGTGATCTTTTGTATTCATTAGCTGCTTTTTGAATGCTCAAGTTTTGCTGTATTTCTTTGTTAGATCAAATTCCACCATATATATCTTCCGAATACAAAAACTAGATATATGCACCGTTGAAAACGCACTTTGATCGGACACTCTTATCCTGAATATCTGGCAAATCAAATACAATCAACACTAATCCAAGAAGAGGCATTATAGCGACAACTGTCTCCTAATCACAACATGGAACAAATCAAATTTTTGGCATTCGCAAGGTCAATGACACAAATGCACTTCTCACTCTGTATCTCACTACACTGCTCAATGTTGCACTTATATAAGGTTGCATGGTTTGGCTGCAAATTGAGAAGACAATCTCATCTTGACCGACTCAATTCCTTTACACCATTGTCCTTTTAGCTAAATTATTCTACAAAAAAAAAAAAAAAAGATTTTTGCTTTTTAAGCATAATTTTGGGAATCCCATATTCCTCAAGTTACTGTGATGTGATTGATCAAATGGAATCTATAATATTAGTATTTGGGTTAATACCCTGAAAAATCCCAAACTAGTACATTTGTGACAAATTTACTCCAAACTATTTTTTTGACCACCAAAAATCCCAAACTGGTACATTTGTGACAAATTTACCCTCTGTTAGTTTTCGTTAAATTTTATTGTCAAATTATTAAGTTAAATGACACGTGACAATTGACTAGTATACCAATTTGGGATTTTACAATCCGTTTGTCAGAGTTTACAATTTTTATGATTTTTTTGTGGTATTAATCCAATTTAGCGAAGGGTATATTTGTCACAAATTTATCAGTTTAGGGTTTTTTGCGGTCGAATAAATTAGTTTTGGGTAAATTTGTCATAAATGTACCAGTTTATGATTTTTTATGGTCAGTTGGGGTAAATTTGTCACAGGTGTACCGGTTTGGGGTTTTTCATGGTCAAAAAAATAGTTTGGGGTAAATTTTTCATAAGTGTACCCGTTTGGGGTTTTTCAGAGTATTAACCCTTAGTATTTTGATGCATTGAGAGGGAGCCACCTAGGAGTTGATATGTGGCCTCTCCTTTAGTTGACACTTACCCCAATAATTTTCTTTTTCTTTTATTCCTAGACCAACTCATTTTTTTTTTTGTATTACTTGCTTATATTTGTAATTGAAAATTAATAATAGTAAGACCATTTGGTTAAAAATAAATTCATAAAGTGGAATGTGAGAGTCCAGAATTAATTTGTTCTTTGTCGCTATGGTAGGTTGCTTGCTTTCCAAAAAAGGAAAACCAATTTCACTAAGAACATGATTAAATTCTTTATTCATTTTTAGATACATAAGTCAATAAAAAATAACTTATCTAATAAAATTAATCTCTAAATGAAATTTAAAGAATTAATTATGAGGTAAAGAACAATATTCTCCTAAGTCGCTGGGTGGTTTACTAGAGAACTTAGATATCACATCCAAAGATTGAAACAACAATTGATATTCCATAATGAATTTGGTAGTTAAAGTTAAGAGAAGTCTTACCCTTTAGTATAGAAATGATTACATCTATCTTTCCATATTTTTTAAAAGTTACACCTTACATCGTCCCTTTTTTAGTAGATTGTTAAGTTTTCGGCTCAATAATGATTAATTTACTTATATTTTTTTATAATCATCAATCAAATCTCTTCTTTAAATTTTTTTTCTTCGTTTGGAACTGCATAAAAAATGAAAGCTACCTGTTAATAAGAATGTACATTCACTAATCTCATTTATCAAAGTTTGGATATATTATTAGAAAATGTTTGAGCATTGCAAGATTATTTAACGATGGTTTTTAGTCCTTCTATTTATAAGCATTTTGATGCACATAGTGGAAGTCCATTGAGAAGTTGAGTAGTGGCCCTCACATTGTGTGACCCATCTTCTACCTTTCCCAAAGCTTAGTAATAGAATCCCAAAATAAGGTAATATAAAAAATGCCTTACTTCATCATGAAGTCAAGACCAAAAATTGGGAAGAGTGTCTTTCAAAGATAAATAATCCTGTAACACCTGTCTACTACCTTCTTCTTTTTATTTTATTTTTAATTTTTTCTTTTGAAATCTTTTTTTAAATCTAATTTATGAAATATAGAGGCAGAAAAAAATTAAAAGCCACGTCAGAAAAATTTGTAGAGAGCACCTTTAGAGAACTTCAAAATTTATACTGTGTAGGTTAATATAAAGAAAATCCAAAAAAAAACGAAGTTATCCATTTGTGTAAGTTTGAAAAAAAAAATTAAACTTTTTACATGAAAGGCCAAAACAACAATTTGAGCTACCAAATTGTTTACAAGTAAATTTAGAGAAAGATAAATATTTATAGTAGAAGCTTTCGGGAGTTTTCGCCCATGGAGCAGTAGAGGGAATGAAGTAAAAAAAAAAGTATAATATGCATTACCTAATAATGAATTTTTAAGAGAAAAGGCATAAAAAAATTCTTGCATTAATTAGGAAATGGATACAAGAACAAGATAAAAGAAAATCCAAGGTAAAAAGAAAAAAAAATCTATAGTCAAGCAGAGAAATAAGTACCGAGAATGCGATGAAAGTGTCACAATAAAGAAATGACAAGAAGGGAGATTGAATGGTTGACTAGAGAAATCATAGGGTGATGTCCTGATTATTGCACTCATTGGTGGGATCAATATCTGCCTAGAACTTGTTAACAAGTATCGCATCTTGTGAGAACTTTCTCAACCAATGGCTGAGCTCAATAAAATTATACTGCAAAGTGATTTACTAAGCATTATGTATTTGGATAGGCCCATTCTTGCATATTATTACAATGGAAGACGCATATCCTTTGAATGAACAGAAGTAATCAAGATAATCGACTTTTAAATCCTCTCTTTGAGATAATATTATCTAATATTTTATTAAGACATGAAAAATCTAGGTATAAAGCACGTACCTAGCAAAGGCTAAAAACTAGTCATTATGTATTAGAAAAGAAAAACCCTTGCTTTGCTTGTAGCATTAAACTTGTCTATTAAAAATCCAGGTCATATATCTACTAAGAGCTGAATGGAGCAACTTACAAACCAATTTGTTAATAGAAATCCAATCCCTTTCTATGGACCGAACCATATATGTTTTTCAAGTAAACTTTTATTTTTTTCCTTTTATTTTCCTTTTCTTGCTTTGAGATTCGGCCACATTTAATTTTAAATCTAATGAAAAATTGACAATGTAATCCCCTCGAAACTTCAAAATGCGAGGTCTAAGCAAATCACATGCCATCCAACCAATGAGTATATAGAAATCAGCCTAGAACATGGGAGTTTAATAGGGTTAGGCATGACAAAAATCTGTTTGATTTTAGAGAATCTATTATCTAGTTAAAATTGGAGCTCAAGAGATGTCTTCTTATATGCTTTTCACATGGCACTTCACTTTACCTTTTTAATTGTCAGTTTTGCCGCATGTCTCACATTGACCAATAAGATCATTTATATCTCTCTTGCTAAATAGATAAAGAGAAAGCATATGAATATCTTACCTCTTATTGAGTTTGAACTTGGAAAAAGAGGTTAAGATTTTCAATCAAATTCTATCATCTCCCTAATTTTATATTTTTAATATATGGGATATAAAGGCTAAAAGATTGATAAAGAGAAAGCATATCAGTATTGTATCTCTTATTTGTAGATTGA
Organism: Eucalyptus polyanthemos subsp. polyanthemos; assembly: GCA_017140185.1. Lineage (NCBI taxonomy): Eukaryota > Viridiplantae > Streptophyta > Magnoliopsida > Myrtales > Myrtaceae > Eucalyptus > Eucalyptus polyanthemos. The sequence goes on along the minus strand of CM029466.1, from coordinate 47,388,953 downwards.
AAAAAAAAATCTAGTTTAGAGATTGTATTTTATATTATTCTCTACGCAATCATTGGTTATTTCGAATGTATTTCCTTAAATTTACTTATGAACAGTGAAAATTATAAGCCAGTTACAAAATTCTCTTATTATAAGTGTAGTTTCTCAAATGTATTTTAAATAGGCAAAATTATCACGAAATTTTCCAATAATATTTTAACGTATTCATGAGTAAAACAATAAAACCTGGATTAAGATATTAGCAACTGGCATTTGTCAAATCAAATTCAAAATGGATTGGATATTCATTTAAGTCAAAGTAAATATTGGTGGAAATTCTCTATGAATGGGAGGTCTCTCTATTCATTTTGAGAAGAACAGATGAAGACTTTAAATTCTATAGATTTGTCATCAAAATGTTCCTGAAAATTAAAAAAAAAAACTTCAAAAATGCAAAAATCTATGTGTGGATTTATGTCATCACAATCTCAATCAAGATTTTGGTCATCAAGACCTTAACAACAAGTCATCAAGATCTCACCAAATATTTAGGTCATGAGGACCTTGACTATCTTGGATTAGACAACAAGCCTTCAAGGCCCTCAAATCTAGTTCATGAAATGGAATCAAAGATCGTGCTATTTGATTTGATTTGAGACCAAGCCACCAAGACCCTTGAATTGTGCTCATGTGAAGAATCCAAGGTAGTATGTGACTTGAGATCATCAAAGTAGAATTAAAGTTTTTATCGTTCCATTGCAAATTGTGTTACTAAGGCTCGCAGAATTGTCTTTTCTTTACTAAAGGAAAATAATTACATGGGTTCTTTGTTTCATTTGGAAATTAGAGATTGTACCCCTTTTCTTAAAGTAATGCAGATTTGGTACACTACATTTCCTAATGCATATGCATTTTTTTTTTTTTTTTTGGGTAGCATTATCGAATGATAAAAAATTTTATTCATTTAATTTAATATCATAAAATTTTTCATGAGCTATAATTTTTGCAATACAATTTTTTGTCTATTTTATCTACAATTAAATATTTGAGATTAAAATTGAAAAAATAGATATAGAGCAAATATCTTCAATTATATTTTTAAAAATTGCAGTTTAATTTTCAAAAAAATATTTACTATTGTGATAAAAACTCTTATTAAAAGTAAAAAATATATTATATTAAAATTAAAAATACAGAATATATACTGTTCAGTGCATAAAAAAATCAGTATTGAAGAAATTCAATTTCAAAATTTTGAAATTATGGATAAGGACAATTTGGAGGGCTTTACTTTTAGCAATACAATTCTTTTTTATCTACAATTCGAAAATTTTAGTTTAAACTTGAATTAATAAATAAAGATATCTTTGAATTATTCTTCAGTGATGTATTTTATATCTTAAAAAATCACTAGTAAATCCAAGGAAATATATCAAACTCAAACTATTTTGTGTTGGATTGAAATATACTATATAAAATTTGCAAATATAAATTGTCATTTGAATAATTATAACCTCAAAAATATACATTTCAGTCATTTAAAAATATTATATTTAGGAAGTCAAATATAGGCTATTTATTTGCATCTATCTCACTTAATAATAAAATTCAGCCAATTCACAATCACTGTTTTATGATTTTTAGTGTGGATTATTCTTATTCCATGAATAAATTGCACTTAATTTTAATATCTTAGAATCAACTTAGTTATTGAAAAAACTAAAATAGGAAAAAAAAATAGTACATCTACAAAGATATAAAATATTGCCATTATTCAAATGTCATTTTTTTTCTCTTGTATGACATCTCATATTAATGAATGCTAGTGATTCAAAAATGTGCAAATAGACATGCATGTCCGTGCAAAGAGCACGTTACGTTACTGGTATATGGTACACCTTGAAGGAGATGCACATATAATAGACAATGTCATTGTTTCCCGCTTTGCATTTCGGCAATCTAAAAAGCATTTGTTATTTCATTGTGAAAGCTCCATACAAACGTTGTGGTGACTCCTCTATAAAAGAATCTAATCTTTCTGTTGGCAATAACTAATTCTCATCGATGTATGTGACAAGTCATCGTGAGATGAAACTTTTGGAATAATTATCTTATAATTTGAACATTATTATAAACAAGCAACTTGCATTTCCTCATATTTGTTTGGATGTTTGGTAAAGAAGACTAATCCAATTATCTTATAAAGACTGCACTGAAAACATGATAAAGACTATTCTCCACTTTTTATAATGCCAAACTACACACAAAAGAAAAAGAAAAAGAAAAAGAAAAAGAAAACAAAACTTTTTTAACTTTGTAGTCAACATGATCGGGATAAGAACACTACAAGTGTCATAATTTGTGTATAGCGCTCACTAGAGAGCTATAACTTTTTTTTTTCCAACTACTTGAGTATCATAACTTTCAATCGATCACTTAAGTTGCAAAATTTGTTAAAAATGTTCACCCAAGTATCGGAAATCCAAAGTAGCAAAGCATTTGTGATGAACATTTTTTAAAATTATGACACTTAAGTGATTGAAAAACAAGTTAGAACACTTAATGAGCGCTATATGAAAGTTATGACACTTATGATATCTTTTTTCCCAATATGATCAATCACATTCTTTCATAGTGTTCTTTCCATATTGAGGAAATATAATTTTACTAATCAAACATGACATTTTCAAGGAGAAAAATCTAAAAGCACAAATTCATGATTGTTCATATTTTCACTAAAAATGAAATCTGAAAACATTTTCACGAATTAAACTAGTCTTAATTGCTAATTCCACACAATTTGCACGGTCAAATGGTGTCAAATCGGAATGTTTTGTGCATGTTTTATTTTGTTCCGGTGAAACGAGTATAAATGGGAAAAGGAAAAAAGAAAAGAAAAAGTAAAATCGTCTTTTTTCCTAAAGGTTGTAATTTGGAGAGCAAAGCATAAGATTTTGCACAGTACATTAATGGTAAAACATCTCATTCTCATTTCCCCCATGCAAACATCATATTGCATGATTGAGTACTCTGCTAGACACATCAAATTACATTTAACAAAACTTTATAAGCTACACTAGTCTTAGCAAAATTATCTCATTTGTGTAGAGGGTGAATTTGCGGAAAGTATCAACCTCGAATAAATTTGAAATTTCAATGTCTCATGTATATGTTTTCTTCTCCACAAGTAGCAATTTCACCTTTTGCATTTGATAATCCTCAACATGGGTTCAAAGTCTAGAGCTATTTTCTCTTTGCTCCAATTTTCAATCAACCATTGTGTAAGAGGACATCGTTAGACATCGTCTATTTAACACGTATGCTATCTCATTTCACCATCTAACTTTGAAGTTTGGATTATAGCTCGCATAATTATTATTCTCACAAAAAATTGCCAATCATGAGAGGTTTAGAATAACTTGTGAAGATTGTCCCCAATAAAGAATCTAGTACTTATCTCATAGGACCCACAAGGAATTGCCAATCACGAGAGGTTTAGAATAACTTGGAGTGAATGGCTCTTTTAAAGAATCTAGTATCTACCTCATATCACTTAGAAGGACCTACCGATCATGAGAGGTTTAGAATAACTTGTGGTGAGTGACCTTAATAAAGAATCTAGTACTTATCTCACATGACACGCAATAAATTGCAAATCCCGAGAGATTTAGAATAGCTTGTGGCGAATGGCCAACGAAGAATCTAGTACTTATTTCATATGATATACAAGGAATTGCTAATCATGAGAGGTTTAGAATAACATGTGGCAATTGGCCCCAATAAAGAATCTAGTACATATCTCACATGACACTTAAGGAATTGCCAATCATGAGAGGTTTAGAATAACTTGTGGTAGTGGTAGATGGTCCCAATAAAGAATCGAGTACTTATCTAACATGACACTTAAGGAATTGCCGATCGCGAAAGGTTTAGAATAACTTGTGATGATTGGTCCCAATAGAGAATAATACTTATCTCATATGAAACTTAAGGAATTGTTGATCACGTGAGGTTTATATTAACTTGTGGCTATTGGTCCCAAAGGAGAATTCGGTACTTATCTCATGACATGCAAGGAATTGTTGATTGCAAGAGGTTTAGAATAACTTGTGGTGATTGGCCTCAATGGAGAATGTAGTAGTTATCTTATATGACACACAAGGAATTGCTAATTACAAGAGATTTAGAATAACTTGTGGTGAATAGTCCCAATTGAGAATTTGGTGCTTATCTCATATGACATGCAAGGAATTGCCGATCATGAGAGGTTTAGAATAACTTGTGGTGAATGGCTCCAATGGTGAATCTAGTATCACAAGAGGTTTAGAATAACTAGTGGTGAAAGGCCCTGATGGAGAATCTAATACTTATCTCATATGACACATAAGGAATTACGATAGGTTTAGAATAACATATGGTGAATAGCCTCAATGGAGAATCTGGTACTTATCTCATATGACACACAAGGAATTGCCTATTCCAAGAGATTTAGAATAACATGTGGTGAATGGTCCCAATGGAGAATCTAATACTTATCTCATATGACACACAATAAATTGTTAATCATGAAAGGTTTAGAATGACCGTGGTGAATGGCCCACATGGTGAATCTAGTATCATGAGAGGTTTAGGATAACCAGTGGTGAATGCTCCAATAGAGAATCTAGTACTTATCTCATATGACACAAAAGGAATTGCCAATTACAAGAGGTTTAGAATAATTTGTGGTGGATGGCCCCAATGGAGAATCCAATACTTACCTGATACAACGCACAAGAAATTGCCAATCACGATAATTTAAAATAACTTGTGGTCAATGGCACCAATAGAGAATATAGTATTTATTGCATATGACACATATGGAAAAGCTGATCACGAAGAGGGTTAAAGTAACTTGTGGTGAGTGGCTGCAGTGAAAAATATTATACTTATCTCATATGACACAAGGAATTGCCGATCACAAGAGATTAGAATAACTAGTGGTAAATGGCCTCAATAAAGAATCTAGTAATTATCTCATATTTATCTCATATGACACACATTATTAGTATAGTCAACTCTAATTCCCTTACCCTTCTCATTATTTAGCCTAAAGTAATTCCTTTTAAGATGCCTCCTCTTGCCACAACTCCAACTAACAGCACCACTAGTCCTAGAATGATTTTGCTTGTTCAAGTTTATACTACGCTTATTAATATGTGTACTAGTCATTCCTCTACTTTCACCTACTAAAGCAGCAAATATGGATTCAGCATATTCTCTTTTACGAATGTCCTCATTCAGAATCAAATATCAAATCCTATCAAACATCAATCTTGTTGACCCAAAAGAATTACTAACAGTAACAATAGTGATATTCCAACTATCAAGCAATGAGAATAATCATGTACCTTATCATCAAAGTCAATTTCAATTGAACTTGATTGACTTACAATCACATTGAATTTGTTGATATGATTAGCAACTAATGTACTCTCGCTTATCTTCAAGTTCAACCGACGTCATATCTAGTACAATTTGTTGATTGTAGAGGGTTTCTTGTACATGTCCAATAGGGCTTCCATTAGTCCCACAATGGTCTTCTTGTTCACAATATTAAACACGATGTTACGAGCAAATCAGTTGAAAAACACCTAACGCTTGTCTCTCCAGCAATTCCAATTTAGGGGTAAGCACAAATTCCTCTTGTGAAGATAATCCTCAATCTGCATCTTTTAAAAACTAAAGTCCTTCCCATAATTAGTCACCACCGATTTACTTCAACTCAACCAAATCTAACTTTGATACAAATTTTTGCAAAAGCAAGAAATCGAACAATAAAATAAATAGAATGAGAAAATAAATCAGACACCATATTTACATAATTCAGTCATGGTGAGCTATGCCCATGAAGAGAGTAGTAAAGAATTTTACTATAAATCAAGTGATACAATAGATATTACAATTCTAATCAAGTCACTCAAATACTCTTAATGTTTCCCGACCCCCAATTAAATCCATTAACTCACACAGGCATAACCCAACAATTCCTCACAAATTAATCTCTCAATCTCACAAAAAAAAAATTAGACAAATCTTACCCCAAGATTTAACTTGTTTCAACATTCTTGGATATATTCAGGGTGTAATTCACAAGCAAAATGTCATCTTTGATAATTTTTACGAAAACATCCGCTTCTAATTTATAGGCAAGAACCTCAAATTTTGTCCGTTGTGACACATTTACCCCAAACTTTTTTGTGACACTAAAAACACAAAACTTGTACTTATGTGACATATTTACCTCAAATTTTTCTTATGTCATCAAAAACCTAAAACTTATATCTATGTGACACATTTACCCCTAAAATTTGATACCATAAAAAAAAAAGTTTGGAATTTTTGGTATTACAAAAAGGAAGTTTGGGAGAAATATATGATATAAGTATAAGTTTTAGGTTTTTTTATGTCATAGAAAAAGTTTTGGTTGAATATGTTACATAGGTATAAGTTTGGGATTTTTGACATCACAAAAAATTATTTAAGGTAAATGTGTTATAGTGGGCAAAGTATGGAATTTTTTTGTGACTTTTTTCCAATCCAAAATAGGAATCCTTCTCTGAGTAGGAAACCATTTAATTAAGAAACCTATTATTACCTACTTAAATTAGGAACATCATTAATGATCACTTGATTTTTAGAATAACTTGTGGTAAATGGCTCCGCTAGAAGTTTGGAATAACTTGTAGTGAATGATTCCAATGGAGAATCTAGTATCACAAGAGGTTTAGAATAACTCGTGGTAATTAGCATCAATGGAGAATCTAATACTTATTTCATATGACACACAAGGATTTGTTGATCACGAGAGGTTTAGAATAACTTGTGGTGAATGGCCCCATGGAGAATCGAGTGCTTATCTCATATGACACACAAAGAATTGCCCATCACAAGAGGTTTAGAATAACTTATGGTGAATGGCCCCAATGGAGAACTTAGTATTTATCTCACATGACAAACAAAGATTTGCCGATCACGAGAGGTTTAAAATAACTTACAATGAATCTAATATCATGAGAGGTTTAGAATAACTAGTGCTGAGTGGCTCCATTGGAGATCTAATACTTTTATCATATGACACATAAGAAATTACTGATCACCAAAGTTTCAGAACAAGTTGTGGTGAATAGCCTCGATGAAGAATCTAGTACTTACAACCCCAATGGAAAATCTTATACCTATCTCATATGACACATGAGGAATTGCTAATTATGAGAGGTTTAGAATAAGTTGTGGTGAATGGCTCCAAGGAAGAATCTAGTACTTTTCTCACATGACACACAAGGAATCTTGTGGTCAATGGCCCCAATAGAGAATCTAGTGCTTATCTTACATGACACACAAAGAATTACCGATAATGAGTGGTATAGAATAACTTATTGTGAATAGTCTCAATAAAGAATATAATACTTATCTCATATGACACTCTTCTTCAATCATTAGCTTTAGAATATGAATCTTCACTCTAACCTTTTCCAAGGAGACACTTTGAGTTTTTTTTTTTTGTGCCTCTTTGCACAATATTCCTCTAGCAAATTAGACAAGATCCAAATAGACAAGATATTTGTACTTGTCATAAGTGTGTGCATCTTGGATTCGTATTTCACACCAATCCTTTGTAGACTCCATGACGCCAATCCTTGAGATGGAGGCATTATTGGCTAACACAATTGCTTGTCTCATGAAGGCTAAAGAAATGAGGGAAGGCCTTCCCTCATCTCCTTAGCTTTGCCCAATTTTCTCGGTCGAGTTCAAATCTCCATATTCAGCCCAGCACCTTCCATATATCTTCTTTTAGGCTCTATTTATTTCACGGAAAATGAATAATTTGAATAATAAATATTTTTTAAAATGATCGTTGTATCACTCGATATAATTAGCTAATGAAAAATACTTTTATTATCAACAACAATTTATAACTCTTTTAGGCTCTGTTTATTTTGTGGAAAATAAATGATTTGAATAATATTTTCTTAGAAATGATTGTTTGTATCACTTGAGATAATTAGCCAATAAAAAATATTTTTATTATCAACAACAATTTATAATTAAACATTTTTGTAGATGATAAAAATATTTTTTCTTCATTCTTTTTTGCAAGGAGAATGAAATTGATGATCAGGATGATTAGGACAGACCTAATAAATAAAGAGGATGAGCTCACGATAAGAAAGTCGTGTCTATAATTCTTAATATAAGTCATATCTCATCTATAAATTTTAAAAGTCCTATACTTTCCATGAAAATGAATATCGCATACTGATCAAATTGGGTCACTTGTGGATCAAGCAAATTTCTCTTATCGGGTCAAGCATTTGCCATCTATATTGTTTTTTGAAACATTATAGTGTTTGGGAGTGACTTGCTAGCTTGTGCCATTTTAGAAGACTGGAAACTTAATAATTCAAGGAACATATTGTCATGATTTTGGAGTAGTAAAGCCCAATTGCATATGGGTTTTAATAGGTCTAAACTATACACACTTGCCACCCACTAAACAACACCTCATGTTTGGGCTAGCTAATGCAGTTTGGGCTGTTGTCGGGCCAAGCTTACAAATTCACTCATATCTTGTAGATTTCGGACAATAGCAACCATGGACATCACATGGTGGATTGGTCCTGCAGAAAAAAAAAATTAACAAGCATATTAAGTTATATGGCATATACTTGTAATCATTGTTAAATATCACACATGGGCAAAATACTAATAGTTGTAAGGTGATGATTGTTGCAACCCATCCTCCACGGGCTCATTGGGGAGGGACGGCATTAGGGGTATTTGCTTGTGAGTTCGCACTTTGGGTCATATCCACCAAAGACGTCATCACTTGCCTTCAATTTCGGTCCATTGAGTTTGTGGTCTACATGAATGTGGCTTCTCCCAAACACATACCCCATAGGGAAACAGACAGAAAGTTGTCGTGATTTGCTTCCACATGTACGGTATACGTTAAAAAAGGAGATCGGATGTGAACGGCGAAGTTAGGGGTACTCTTACCATAGTAATCCTCTCAATGGTATTTTCACCCAAAAAGATGGCATCACTTCATCCTTTCAGATCATTTCCACGTCGAGTATACTAAACCATGATGAATCTCCATGAGACCCATACCGTGCACGATGGATTCATTTTATTATTAGTTCTATTAGACAACCTAAAATAGAGTTCTAGATTTGACTCATAATCTTTTACGTTCAAAGTGCTTATTTATATATGCAAGAAGGAAGACCCAATTAGCACAAAATTTGAACGGATGTATTATATATTATCATAAAATATGTAAATCATCAGATCTGATGGAATTCACATGAAATTCATATGAGATCCATAAGATTTAATGGTAAAGATGTTTAATGTATATCTAAGTTAATGGTTGTGTTAACGAGTGCCCCCCAAAACTAGTTAAAAATACCAATTAAGGAATAATTCACTTTTTCTACACAGTAATTATGCATAGCTCAAGACAACTAGTGCTCGGACAATGTAAAGTTTCCTGAGTCAGTTGCTTAATAAGTGCTTAACAAAGACACCAGCTAATAAAACATTAGGGATACTATTGTCATTAATTAAAACACACTTTTTTCTCCCTTTTTCATAAGCATCGAAATTGTCCTCAACAATTCCTCACAACAATGAAACATTAGGAATACTATTGTCATCACATAAGTATTCAACCTATATTTTATCAACCCTTTTGCCTTTTAAGTAACCACTTTTTCGACCTGGATAGGACGGTTCTCATCTTCTCCCAAGAATGAGAGTAATATTAGCAAATAAGGTCATGAGATTATCTCAAGAATGAGAATATGTATTTTATATTTAATGTGCTTTCCTTCTATGAAATACTTTCCATTTCAAAATAATTGGCGACACTAGCACACATTAGAAAGTGCTTTGTAAAGTGTCATCAGCTGTACGGAGCGGAGCTTGACTCATGGACATCTAGATTCTCTATTTCATGAGTTAGCGAAAATGCACAAGAGCAGTATTAGCTTTTAATGAATCTTAATTTATTCTAAGAACTTGATATAGGCTTGTGACTTCAAATAAATCAATTGAATGGAAAATAAAATAGGACCAAGTCACCTACGTTTGACTAAAATAGGGTGGACCAGATTAAGCTGGAAATGGGCTAAATGTGTCTTATGAGCTTGATTAATTGTAACGGGCAGTTTTGTTGGCCATGATCATTTTATTGAGATGGACAAATAATCGTCTTCATTAATGTATGCTTTAACCTCTTTTTCAATCTCTTTCAATGGTCTTGCGGGCTTAAATTTGACAATGAAAATGACGACCAGGATGATTATGACAGACCCAATATACAAAGAGGAACAAGCTCGCCATAAGAAAGTCACGTTTATAATTTTCAATAGAAGTAATGTCTTATCTATATTTCAATCACGCACACTAGACCAACCAATAAAGTTAATATACTAAGTGATGTAATAGACACTTATTGGGTATTAAATATGTCCCATTTGTTTTAACACTTGGTTAGTTGCAACTTTACCAAATCAGTTAGATATTGACTTCGCAAGCAGTGAAGAAGATTAATTTGAGCCATTTGAAACACTGAAAGTGACTTTAATTTTGCCAAATTCTAAATTTAGGGGTAGGGTTTAAAGAAAATATGTGATTTAGCCCTAGTTCGTAATTTTGGAGCAAACAAATGAGTCAAATGACGCCGTTGCACTATTTTGTTGATTTCATTTTGCTAGCAAGTCATATTGAATGGTTTATATTTAAGTGATGCCATGTCGGGTTTTCTGGCCACATAAATCGTCAATGGCACTCAAGTAAACTATTTTCAACTAATGTGGCACTCAAGTAATTGAACAAAAAGTTATGGCACTCAAGTGAGCGCTGTACAAGAATTATGATATTTGTGGTGTCCTTATACCAACTTTAGGATGTTACAAACTCTCACACTCATCAGTATTGGCTTATACCACCAAGTGAAACTTCTCCTACTCAATATGTGGTTCAGTCCATTCTTGCCTCATTGCCATCCTACAAACCTGCAATGAGTTGCGTCTTGTCCACACTCTTTTGACCTTATGGTCATGCTCTACCATTTCGAATTGGTTATGGGTCTAGTCCATCTACAAAACCTTATAACTATTGATGGGGTCTTGCTCTAATTTCATTTGTAATGACCCGATCTTGTCCACATGGACCAAGACTTTAAAAGGAATACTCTAGCACTCACACATATGAATCACTCAATAGTGTCTCTCACCATTCGATATGAGATTGTGGGATGTTGCAATGCATATGCTTGTCTTCCCACATATTTTTTTTTCTCTCAGTGGGTAAGAAGGTAAAAAAAAGTTCTATGAAGATAATTTATTATCCTTAGTCTTACATACATGAAGTTATGTGGTCTTGTTCATAATGACCAGTATAATCTTCCACAGCATCAAGTAAGCATTCTCACTTTCATCAACTTAAAATTATTTGTCATCTTTGAATCTTTCCGTTGTACGTTTTATGGTCTATGAAGAAAAGCAAAAGGAGAAAAGAGATGCAATATGTCTTCATTTTGCATTTTTACGCGTGACTCTTTATTCCCAAAAGGAAAAGGGAAAGGAAAAGGAAAAGTAAAAGTAAAAGAGAGATATGATGTCTCACTTCAATATAATAATACACTTCAAAGCCCTTTGGTACATTTTTCATCTAGAAGCAAAGGGCTAATGCGTATCGTATACTAAAGAATGACCTCGTGATCACAGTGAAGTAAAGCATAACATCCGACCAAAAAAATGGTAAAGCATAAAATGAAATTGCTCTTTATCATCCCCATATTCACAGGATTAAAAGTAGGCTTGTGCATGAAAATGAATATCACATATTGATCAAATTAAGTCACTTGTGGATCAAGCAAATTTCTCTTATTGTGTCAAGCTTTTGCCATCTTTTTTACTTTTTTAAACATCATTGTGTTTTGGAGTGACTTGCTAGCTTGTCCAATTCTAGAAGACGGTAACTTAATAATTTAAGGAACGGATTGTCAAGATTTTAGTAAAGCCCAATTATATATGGGTTTTAATGGGTCTCAACTATACACACTTGCAACCCCTCAAACAATGCCTCCTCATGTTTGGGCCAGCTGATGCAGTTTGGGCTGTTGTTGGGCCGAGCTTACAAATTCACTTATACCTTGCAGATTTCAGACAATAGCAACCGTGCACATCATATGGTGGATCGGTCTCACTGAAAAAAATTCAAAATCAAATTAAGTAATAGGGCATATAGTTATAATCATTGTTAATAATCATAAATGGACAAAATATTAGTTGTAAGACGATGAACCCATGCATCTTAAACGGACAAGTACATCAAGAGCATATTGATGAACTACGAAGTTCATAAATGAAAAAAGAGAAAATTGGATTCGGTATGTATTTGACCAAACCAAAACTTCAAAATCAACAGTTCCAATTCATTTCAACCATTTAAAATCAAGTGAAATTCGGATCAAATTTTGGTTAGAACATATATCAAGATAGTGGATCATACTCATGACTTAAACCTTTTTATTTCAAGTGGTGCTAAGACTACATGTCGAGGATTCTTTTTCTCCTACAATATATTTGGTGAAGGCAGCAAAATTATTAATAGACACTAGCTTGATGGAGTCGTTGTTACCGTTGAAGAGAAAATCTTTGTTTTGACACTAGTGATGTTGTGGAATACGACCTCTTCAATCTCCAATTCAGTTTAACAATGTTATCAATGTAGCCTTCATTTGTTTTGTTACCCCACCAGAAAATGGTGTGGATAAAACATATTTTTACTAAGAAAAATGATTGATTAAATAACACTATAGATATGAGACAAATAAAAACCAGGGAAATTCTGGTGTACTACCCTTTTTGGATAATGTCACCAACTCGTTTGACATGCAAGAGTGTATATAGTTTTGTTGACACCTAATTTTTGGGGATTTGATTTTAAAAATAAAAAAAAATACTAAAAAAAAACACACACACACACACACCTGGCATGGCATGTAATTTAGAAGCATTTTATTTTTCAGTTTATTTTAGGCCACCGGTGAAAGGAAGATTTTACACATTCCATTTAGATTTTTCATATTTTTTAAGTAATATACACTGGGGTGTATTTTATGCAAAAATGGAATTTTTCTGGATGGAATATGCGTGAAATACAAAAGGGAATATTGCGCGGTATATATGTTTCAACGACATACCTAGAGATATCGTGCGCAAGCCTAAAAAAGGAAAAATATATGTCGTGAGGATACACTTTTTTGGACCTATAAAAGACATCGAGCGCAAAGTAAAAAGGGGTTCCTTTCTTGTAAAAAAAAAAAAGAATAAAAGAAAAAGAAAAGGGAGGAAAAGTGAGTGGACGTGTGTGCGGTAGGGGAAGGAAAAAAGCAGAAACAGCAAGTAAAAGGTGGTTGATTTGACAGATACTGTTCATCGTCTTCCACCTTCGCCGTTCGCGTCTGCAACTGACCGCCGGAGCTTCCTTAGCCGAGCTGCACACCGCGCCCGCACTCCACCGCGCCTCCGCCACCGCTCGACCCCTCGCGAAGCAGCCACTGCTCTCCGCCGCCGCTGCTGTCCCTCTGCACGACGCCACTGCTCCCCGATCCGCCCGAACACCACGAAGCCGCGCGCGCCCCCGCGCCCAGATCTCGAGCCGCGACGCCCTTGCTCCGTCCTGGAGCCCCCGACGCCATCGTGACCTCCGATCGGTGAACCGACACCAGGAGATCCGAAGCCCTGCTCCGCCCGTGACGCCGCCCCCGACGGTAGCCGGTCCAGATCCGACGCCACTTCGTGCCGATCCGACGCCGCCCCGTGCTGATCCGCAACGCCCGCACCCAGACCTGCGAGTCCCCCACGCAGGTCTCCGCCGTTCCTCTTGTTGCCGGAGCTCTTCCGCCACCGGTTTGCCCTCACCGGAACCCTAGCCGACGAGCTCTCCCTCGCCGGAACCCTTCGCCGGAGTCGGTCAAGATTTTCTTTTATTAAAAAAAAAAAAAATCGAATTAGGTAGATTTGCTTTATTTTATTGGGCTGGATTATTTTATCTTATTTTATTTTTATATCTTGGTTTTTTGTTTGAAATATTTCTATGCGATAATCGGAAATCTCAATATGTCGGCTTGATTAGAATCCGTCAGTGATTTTTTTATTTCATCTATAAGCGCTTTGATGAAATAATTAATCGAGTGGGATTAAAATTGATATTTTGATCTTTAAGGCTTAAGATCAATTTATCGACTTTACTTAATAAATATTATCCCTTGATCTGAATGATGTGAGATATTTTGATGATTTTGAATGGATTGTCTCGTCTTAATTGCCTTGTTTATCTCGAGATATGTTTGAGCTAGAATATTGCATGTTTTAGGGTTTACATGTTTAGAATAGGAATTTTATTTTTAAAAAAATCAATTTAGGTTGTTAGATTTTAGTTTGGATTGCATGTTTAATTATTTGACAATTGTTAATTTCGAAATTAAACAAAAACAACAAAAAATCATCATGTACATGTCATGCAATGTTAAAGCATATTTTGCACGTCATTGCATATTAGGATTAAATGGCACTTAGTTTAATTTAGATCTTTTTTTTTTTAATTTATTATAAGTTTAGGCATTTTTAGATATATTGCATTTTAGGATCATTTAGGTTAAGATAATATTTTAGTTTAAATTAGGATATGGCTCAACCTAATTCCTAATATAAATTAAATAGGATCTTAATCTAATTAGGTAATTTTCACATTTCACCAAATTTCGAATTTCATGAAAAATACAAAAAAAATGTCATAGGTTAAATTAGTTTTATTATTTAGGATAAAATGCATTCTTTTAGGAAAAGAAAAAATGTCATGTGCACGTCATTAGGGTTAGATTCATTGAAATGCATGTCATTTAGTATTTTTGCTAGGTCCATTTAATTAGAAATTGCATGACATTAGAATTAAGTCATTTAGTTAATATTGCATTGCACATTGCATAATTTTCATTAATTAAGTGAAAACAAAAAGAGAAATTACGTGTTAATTAGAAACCATATCTAGGGTTGTTAATGTGGATTTTGAATTAACATTGCAGGCGCTTTCGTTCTTCTGGTAAGTCCTGCATTTTCTATTTGCTTTCTTGGGTGTTAAATTGATGGATTGCAGCACCCACATGATCGCCTTCGCATGTTAGAGAATTAAATTTAAAATCAATTCAAATTCTTTGACAAACATTTTTGAAAATAAAAGAGAAAGGTACCGAAAGCCGTTAGAAATCTAACAGAATCAAAGTCCCTAACTCATAAATCTCTCAGTTCATAGGAGTAAAGTAAAACTCCCTTACTTTACTTGGGTTTCTAATCAACCCGCCAAAATAGATTAGTAGCGACTCTTAATTAAAAAAAAATTGCATGTTAAGAACTTGAACCTAAGTCGCGAATTGGTATGGGCTTGGGAGAGCCCGAATTAAGTCTAGGCTTAACAATCCATTAGCCAAAATCTTAGGTGGTTCACACCCCGAAAAAATTGGTCGCGACAAGTTTCATTTGATGGATTAAAGTCAAGTGTCATCATTTATGAACAATTAAAGGTATGAAATTAAAGTTCATATGATTCTTTAGGGAAAAAAATGTCATCCAAGAGTAAGGCGAGTTAGTGAGGCTCCAGAGGAGGAGGAGACCATTGACAGTGGAGCGATGGTAGAGGAGTGTAACTCGATTGGAAGCTAGATCGGACGAGGGGAGGTTGAAGAAGGAGGTGGAGAGTGAGAGGAGGAGGGGCGGTGACTGTGGACATTAGTGATGAGGAGGAAAGAGTTTTGTGGGCACTTCAGTGGTGAAGAAGAGACGAAGATGAAGAACAATGTGAGATGATGATTATCAAATGGATTTATGTTAGAAAAACAGAATAACTATTATTCACGCTCCAAACACCATGGCTGAAATTGTCCAACTCATGATCGCTGTGATTTGTTAGTGTGATTGTTCCTCTCTCTCCCTCTCTCCTCCCTCCCTTGAAGCCTCCTAATCTCTTTTTTAATATCACTAACACTGGTAAAGTCAATAGGTGGATGTGTTGCTTCGGACATGATTCTCCTAATGAATTTCTCTAGTAATATAGTTTTCATGCATATTGTTATTTGGCAATGGATGAATATAAGTTGATGAAAGTGGCAGTGATGCTAATGTTAGATTGTGTGTGTATATATTTGTGCTTATATATTTTGCATCAATTTTTTTTTTGTCAAAAACAAATTCTTTTTATTGCTTCAAGCAATTCCAGAATAAGAGCCTACACAGGCCTCCGAACATAAAAGGTCCCATAAAATTTGAGGGGGATTAGTAGTCATTATTTCGTCTATGGGCCTTGGCAACCCAATCGGCCACTTGGTTCTCTTCCCTTCCACAATGGGCCGTATAATTTGGTTTCTCCAAACTCAGTGTTTTTTCATGCTTGATATGTAAGTTTGTTGACACCGTATTATGTACAATCTACAAATTATGCTTTACGTTGTCTAAGTATAATTTTTATGTTGCCCTTATCTGTAATTCTTTTCATTGGTTGGGTGTGATTTGGGAAAATGGTCTAATTCAGCTTCATTGAGATCATCCTATCTGGATTTTCAAGGAGGTCCTTGTTCTTAATTGACATCTGAATTAGCTAATACATACAATCAATTTGTTCCCAGCTAGGTCTGGAGATTGTGGACTGATGCAGGAGTCGCACAGAATCTTTTGAGAACGTGGACTAATGCAAGTTTTTATATCAAATTTCTAGTTGTAAATATAGTTATCCCACGATGCAATCGACAAAGTTTTTAGCTATTTGTAGAGCCCTTACAATGCGCAGCTTACTCAACCCGGTTGAGTCATATAGAATCATCAATGTGCGAATCATCATCCATTAAGATGCACAACTGCATTTACTTTTGGATTTCTGAATTTTAATTAACAAGGATAATTTCCTGTGCTTGCGGGTTGTGAACCTAAATCCACTGGACGAGGTTTGCCACCTTTAAGGAATAGGAGCTGCATTGGGATGGCCTCAAAGAAGGTAAACCCAGTCTCTCCCTCTCTTAGTTTTGGTTCTTTGGGTGTTTTGATGAGGATAATGAGCTCCGATCTATCTATCATATGATGTGCATATAATTGGCTAGAATAGTCCTAGATTTTGGTAGGGCTATTAAATGGGTGGATCGGGTTGAAATTTCCGATCCAAATTAATCATTTAACCCAATCTGACCTATTTATAAAGAATACACATTTAATGACCCATACTAAACCTGACCCGCTATTGACCCAACCCATATTTCTAGAATATATTCATTTGTAATCTATCCTATGAAAACCCATACCCATCTATTTATCTCACTTTAAGCTTTTCATGTGTATATGCTACTTAAATAAAAATTTCATATCAAATTTAAAATGTAAATTGGCACAAGTAAAAAATGTCAATAAATTAAGTAGAAAACGTAAAAAAAATAAATATATATCCATAGATTGAAATGCTTATAAAAAAAAACCTACAAATTCTCCTATTGACCTTCCCATTGATTACTAAAGCACAATATTTACTCCCATCAATACAACCATAACTTTTTGTCAATAATTTATATTAACATTTTAAAATTGTATTCACTTGATAAAACTATACTATAAGTTGTCATGCATTCATCTTTAGAGTGAAAAAGAAAATCTCTACTTCGACTATAACATGTGCATAAAGTTTTCAACTTTAACCCAAAAAAAAAAAAAAGTTGTCGCCAAATGAAAAAGAAAAAAAAAAAGAGGGGTGCGCAAATTGGCCATCAAAATTATCCAGAAAAATAAGAAAAATAAGCTGCCAATATTTTAGGTAAAGCAATAATCTCAAAACGGAAGGATTAAAGGGTTGGCCCAAGCTCGCAAATGTTATGCGGAGGGACCACTACGAAACAAGCGTGTCAGCTCACGTGGGCCTTGCTCAGTCACTCACCCTCGAGCGCTGTAGGCTATTCAGTGACCACCGGTTGGTGCCTTTATTAATAAATTTATCGAAAATGGGTCTTGTGGAAATCCATTTAGGACCCAACCTTATTAAACCATAATATTTAAGACCCGCTCACACATGGTCCTTGAATATTTATAACCCATATATAATCTGAACTTGAAAAGAGGCAAAAATTGACCCATTATCCATTTTGGATAGGCTTGATACCATGTTAAGATGAACCAGAGAGTTATAGGCCGAAGAGCTGAAGCAGAAAACAGTATGCTATTCTGAAATGGGTGGTCAAATTTTTTCAAGGTATTTCTGTAATGATTATTTCGATAGTTGGGGTCACATACCACATACTTGCTTTCTAGATTCATCATTAAATGAAAGTTACCCTGCTGCGAACACGAAGTTGTGCTCTCTTTTGTTAATTTTGCCGTTCAATGTGTGCGATAAAGAATTAATAATCTAAGGGTGTGTTTGGTTCAGTTTTTCAAAAGATCTTTGAGCCTCCAAAGTCCATTGGAAAAATGTTAAAGCGTTTGGCAACTATTTTAAAATAGCCTTTGGCCAAAGGCTAACATTGAGAATGCTGAAAGCCTATTTGCTTCTCTCACCGAGCCTTCCAAAATTGCATTTGTGGAATAACGAAACTTAGAATTAAAATATTTTTTCCTTCCAAAATTACTATCACTAATTCTTTAGTTTTTTGATTTTGTGTCTCCTTGTAGCTATTTATCTTCTTCATGTGAGGGCGGTTGGCGATGGGCGAGCAAGGCCAAATTTGGCATGCGAAGGGCCGACAAGTGGCTGGTGAAGGGCTGGTGAGAGTTGCATGACTCAAGTGACCTTTGGCAATCATTGCCTAGGTCGCATGACCTTGGGTGAGGGTCGCCCAAGATTGTGTGCTCACGACCTCAAGTGACATGTGCTCAGGGACATGCAACCCTCGCGACCTCGGGCGATAGTCGCTTGAGGTCATGAGACCCTTGTGAGACCTAGCCAAGGGTCACCTAGGTCGTATGATGGTGCGACCCTCACCGAGGGTTGCTGGAGGTCATGCGAACTCAGGTGGCCCTCATTGGAAGTTGAGCAAACTCAATCGATAGCTATCGATGCCAAATTTGCCTCGCCGGCAGCCATAGCTCTGCGTCAACTCCGACAAAAGGTTTGGGTCCTTTTTAATAAAAAAAATATAAAAAGATACTCCTAAAGCCCGTTGTAAAAGTTTTTTTGTCAAATACTATTTGAACTCAAAGTCTCTCTGCAAAAAGTTTTTACTAAACACAATTTGCATTTCCCTAAAAAGTTTTAGCTTTCAGCATTTGCATTACACACAAAATCCATTGGTAAAGTCGAATAAAACTCAATTTAAGAACAAAGGTCTAACGGTTATTCCTATGTTATTATCCTAATTAACTTCATTTCATCTATTTCTTTAAAGCTGTGTAAAAAGTAAGTACATTATTGGAAGTCCATTACCTTCTTACATTAATTTAGGCATTTTATGGGTGAGGATGATGACTGCTGCACATGTACTATGATTAAAAAAAAAAAAAAGAGAAAAAGAAGTAGAAATAGACACGGACATAGTGACCATTAGCTTAGCGAATTAGAGCTGTCACATCGAAAAAGAAAATATAATCTACTAGTTCACATCAAATGGTTATACTGGTCAATCGGCATATATTAATGGTTCGCTTTATGAGCAAAAGCAATATTTTTAAATAGGGTCGATTCTACAAAATTAGTTGGTGTTTTGTTAAAGAAAAACCAATTCGCCGCCCTTTTTGATTGCTTATTAGAACCTAACAAAGCACTCATAGTCTCTCTATATTGCAAGTTACTAATTATATTGCATAATAACTAGTCACAGAGATTTTCAAAATTATTTATATATGTTCAAAATTAGTTTTTCTGTTTAAATCTGACTGTCCAAGATATTAACGGATCGGTGCCTGTCTTTGAGGCCACTAAAGTGTAGAAAATACCGTTTAATGATGGACTTGATGTTGATAGACAATTTACTTTCTTGACAGAGTCAATAAAGGTAAAAGAGACTTGGCCGAATAGATGAGTTTTGCCTAAAGTCGAAAATCGTTCTCTGCATAATTTTATAATCGTTTGGCGCAGACAACTTTTTAGAATTATACGCATTGCTGGTTCTCTCTTTCTCTATTAGGACTGCTTGTCGGCTGATGAAGAATGAAAGCTCTCGGACCTTGAATTTCATCAATTGGATGCAACCGCTGTCGAGAAGGCGGAGATGGTCCGACTCTAGAAGCTCCTACACATCAAAGGCGAGGTGGAGAAACATCCGTATTGGAGCCACCGCGAAATGACATATGATGTGGAGCGTCTAATCATGGCTCCAAGCTGTACACACCTTTAGAGGCGGTCGCATACTTGATTGGGCTATAATGTTGGGTACTTCCAAATGGATTCTTGATTTAGAACTGGAGTTTTATGATTTGGCACATTGCTACTGAACTCTGCTGCCACCCCAAAGAACGTACGAGTTTGGAAGATACTCCATTTGAAGAAGCACGCATTCAAAAACAACACAAGGTCAAGATCTAGAATTAGCAGGCGTTTGTCTTGATGTATGCTATATCTCCTTGTCAGATATCCTGCTATGGCTAGCGGAATCACGCGCGTTCAGTTCAGAGACAGGCAAGAAGTCCATCAGAGAACTCCGAGACATGGAGCAGAAGCCGACTAATCCAGCTAACGCAACTCGAGGATACAAAAACTTCATTGCTAAATTTATCAATTATTTCACTAGGACTACAGACCATCTATGGAAGCGAGAGCAAAAGTTCAGGATAAGGATGCTTGCAATCAATGGAGGAAGCATGTCAACACTAAAGCTAAGCCTAAAACCATACCAAAAGGCAATAGCAGCAAAGGTGTGCTATTTCATGAATATCGACTAGCATCCCAGCTAGATATTATTATCGCAAATCAAGAGCAAAAATGGTCCATCATCGAGGTTTGGGTGGAAATGTTGGTTTATACCGCTATCCGGTGTCAAGGAAGTTATCATGCTTAGCAACTAAGATGAGGAGTCCAACTCCAAACTCTCGCCTACCTCCTGATGGATCATGTTGGCTTAACTGATCACTTCCAAATACTGCATGCCCTGGAAGTAGTGGAGCTAACTTGTGAAATAGCATAATAGTTCACTCTCTTTCTGTCACCTGCCTGAGTGCCTTCCCATCAGATGGTTTGTTGCAGCACTCCCTAAGGGATTTAGGGAGAGTGGGTTTAGCCATATGTTGAATGGAAACGGACAATCCCCTAAAGGTATTCGCTCTCATTCACGCATGTTCTCCCAAGCCCTTACCACACATGATGTTGATTGATTCTATTTGACTAATGAAAAAAAATTCAATTTAGTAAGAGTGACCACCACCAACCAACTAGGAGCCAAGTGGAATGTGGAGAATTCCCTTCCTATATAAACTAGAAATCTATGATCAAGCTTTGGTTAAGCTGATAATTTGATCAATGCCTTTTTGATAAGTAAACACTTTTTTTTTTTTTATCGAAAACATGAGTCATGCGGTATTTTCAATTTAAGTCTCTAAGAACGTCCCACTAAATGCTCATGTATGGTTATTTTCAATAACATTTTTCAATTAATCATACGAGACAAAACAATATCAAGTAAAAATTAATGAAAATCACACATTCAACAATATAAAGCATAAAAATAAAGACATCAAAAATAAAATGCGAACATCAAAACCCAATACAAGCTGGCAAAAATATATGAGGTTTCATTATTTGAGCCTTAGGGCATGAACCCCGTGAATTAAATTCTAACTCAAAGTTAAAATCAAACTACTACTACTGCTGCTACTACTATTATTGCTACTATTACTAATGCTGCTGCTGCTGCTATTGCTATTGTTGTTGCTGCTATTATTATTATTATTATTATTATTATTATTATTATTATTATTATTATTATTATTATTATTATTATTATTATTATTATTTTATCTTTTCATCCGTTTCATCTAAGACAAACATGACCTAAGAGTCGGTTTATTTCAAAAAATCAAGCAATTTAACTCCCTAAACTAGATGATTATGAATAAAATGAAATCCAACTAAAACTACTCTCAAAATGTAACTAACAACTCGGGACTTGCATATTCCTACCAATTTGTTATTTTTGTTTTATTTTTTCTTTCTAATATCTTAGTCCTTCACCCCCTTCGTTCCATGGTTTTTTTCTCCATATCCAGACACTCACAAGAGAAAAATACATGCACAATTTATACCGAGAACAGCACACACATGCTTTACCCCACCACCGATTGTCTCCGACTACCACGGAATTCTCACCATCACCCGCCACCTGTCGCACGTACACGGCCAAAGCGCATTGTGGGTATACAGAATACAAGGATGGAAAGGGAACAAAGCAGAGAAAGATTGATCGCAGAACGGAATATACAAACAAAAATTCGAGCCCTCGATTCTGTTCAAAGAGATCCGCAAGCTACTAGACGCGTTTTTTGATATTGTACATTAAGTTGACAAATGGCATGACACATCAAATCGTATTCAAGCATGGCCATGTAAGACATAAATAATTCATATGCGGAAGCCAAGATCGTTTATAGACAAACCTCTAGCCATTGTTTGCATTCACGTTCGTCGAATCTCCTGAAAAATCAAGAAAGCAATATGCGCACTCTACTAACCAAATTTCCTCACGTACTGATGGTGTATTCTAAATGTGAAGATTTTGTGTTAGACCTTGATCACCCGTCAGAAATGAACGTACGTTCCTTATATATATAGTCTCCCATCAAGATGAGCGGTTGTCACGAAAGGGTATGAAGCATATCGAATAGTCGCAACAATTGAGTCTAAATGTGGGATCACAAAAGAAAAATAAATAACATTCTCCCACTTGATCCCATCATTTTCATCATACGAATCATTCAACTAATTCCACGAAAACTTTATGCTTAAAGAAAAGAAACAAAACACATGGATCATGGCGACATGTTCTCTAAGAGTGAGTAATACCTTCCATGTATCACGATGCATCTTATTTTTTTAATGTCAGCCTCTATGTGACAACATATCTTAATGAATAAACCTCATGTTTATTCCAGAACCAAGGATAAATGTTATTCTCATAAACAACAAAATGTGTACACAAAAATTGAGAATCAACATTACAACTGAATAAGAGTTCCATACAACAAAAAGTGTTCATATGTCGACAAATCACATAATGGGACCTATTCCCATACTAGTTACATGATCCTTATACTTCATCGGTGGCATGCCTTTAGTTAAAGGATCAGCTATCATCAATTCAGTGCTAACGTGTTCAATGACCACTTTATTCTCCTTAACACATTCCCTTATGGCTAAATACTTAATGTCGATATGCTTACTTCGACTCCCACTTTTGGCATTTTTAGCCATAAAAACTGCAGCTGAATTGTCACAATATATTCTTAATGGCCTAGAAATAGAATCAATAATTCTAAGCCCAGCAATGAAACTCTTCAACCATACACCATGCGAGGTAGCCTTAAAACAAGAAACGAACTCAGCCTCCATAGTGGAAGTAGCAGTCAAAGTCTGCTTGGCACTTCTCCATGACACGGCTCCGCCAGCTAACATGAAAATGTATCCAGATGTTGATTTTCGTGAATCAATGCAACCGGCAAAGTCCGCATCCGAATAACCAATCACTTCTAGGTTGTTAGTCCGTCTATACATAAGCATATAGTATTTGGTACCTTGAAGGTATCTTAACACTTTCTTTGCAGCTCTCCAGTGGTCTAAACCTGGATTACTCTGATATCTTCCCAATATTCCCACATCAAAAGCGATGTCAGGTCGAGTGCAAACCTGAGCATACATCAAGCTTCCAACAGCAGAAGCATATGGAATGTTGTACATTTGTTCCCTTTCTAGATCGTTCTTCGGGCATTGGTTCAAATTGAATCTGTCACCCTTCACAATGGGTGCTATACTTGGTGAATAATCTTTCATCAGAAATCTCTCTAGGACCTTATTGATATAGGTAACTTGAGATAGTCCTAAAATGCCTCGAGGTCTATCTCTATGGATCTTAATGCCAATGACATAAGATGCCTCACCCATATCCTTCATGTCAAAACTCTCAGAGAGAAATTGTTTCACCTCATGTAACAACCCCTTATCATTGGTTGCAAGTAGTATATCATCCACATACAGCACAAGGAAACAAATTTTGCTCCCACTAACCTTCTGGTATATACATTGATCCATGACATTTTCTATAAAACCAAATGAAGAGATAACATCATGAAACCTTAAGTACCATTGGCGGGATGCTTGTTTCAAGCCATATATAGATTTCTTAAGCTTGCACACCAAATGCTCACCTTTACTAAAGGAGAATCCTTGAGGTTGTTTCATGTAAACTTCCTCCTCTAGTTCTCCATTGAGGAACGCCGTTTTCACATCCATCTGATGTAATTCCATATCAAAATGGGCAACCAATGCCAAAACAATACGAAGAGAATCTTTCTTAGATACAGGAGAAAAAGTCTCGGTATAATCGATTCCTTCCTTTTGAGTGAATCATTTGGCAACAAGTCTAGCTTTATATCTTTCAATGTTACCCAATGAATCTTTTTTTAGTTTTGAAGACCCATTTACAACCAATAGCCTTCGCACTATCAGGTAACTCAACCAAATCCCAGACTTTGTTAGATGCCATAGAACTCATCTCTTCCTTCATGGCATTATACCACAAATTGGATTTATCATTATCCATGGCTTGTGAAAACGTTTCAGGATCATTCTCAGCTCCAATATTGTAGTCAGACTCTTGTAAATACACAATATAATCACTAGGAATAGCCGATTTCCTTGTTCTAGTAGATCTTATCAATGTTGGATCAACATTCTCTTGAGGAGCATGTTGCTCAGCTGGTTGTTCAACAATTTTTGGTAATTGCTGAACAACTGGATCTACTGGATCAATATCAGTAGGTTGTGGAACTTCAATAATTGGTTGTTCAATAGCCGGCTGAACTGAAGGGGCATTATGAGCAACAACCAATCTTAAACTTGAGGTGGAAAGTTGAGTGTCTGAATGATCTTCCTTAGGAACATGATCCCTTGGTCGATCGCTCCCACTGATCAAGTCATTTTCAAGAAATTTAGCATTTCTTGATTCCACAATCCTAGTGGTATGAGATGGACAATAAAACCTGTATCCCTTAGACCTTTCGGCATATCCAATGAAATACCCACTTATGGTCCTTGAGTCCAACTTCTTTTCTTGTGGATTATAAATTCTTACTTCAGACGGGCATCCCCAAACGCGCACATGATGCAAACTCGGTTTCCAACCCTTAAATAACTCAAAAGGTGTCCTTGGGACAGCCTTGGTCGGAACTCGGTTTAATATGTACACTGCCGACTTAAGTGCTTCAGTCCATAAGAATTTAGGAAGTTTGGAGCTACTAAGCATACTACGCACCATGTCTAATAAGGTCCGATTTCTTCTTTCCGCTACGCCATTTTGGTCCGGAGAACCAGGCATAGTATATTGGGCAACTATCCCATGCTCTTGAAGAAATCTTGCAAATGGACCAGGTACTTGTCCATCTTCGGTGTATCTACCATAGAATTCTCCACCTCTATCTGATCTCACGATCTTAATTTGCTTATTGCATTGTTTCTCTACTTCCGCCTTAAATACTTTAAAGGCATCTAATGTTTCATATTTATTATGAATCAAGTAGAGATACATATAACGTGAATAATCATCTATAAAGGAGATGAAGTATTTCGACCACATGAGTCCATATCCGGACTACAAATATCCGTATGTATGATTTCTAATATTTCGTACTCCTCTTGGCACCTTTCTTTGACTTGTTAGTCTGCTTTCCCTTTATGCGGTCCACACAAGTATCACAATCGATAAAATCTAATGTACTAAGTACTCTATCATTTATTAATCGCTTAATTCTTTCTATGGAGATATGTCCCAATCTCCGGTGCCACAATATAGAAGAATGTTCTTTCACAACACATCGTTTCATACCAGCTTTATCATGAACATGCATCGCATCATAATAGGCATTGTCTTGTAAATTAATTCGAAAAAGACCATCAGACAAAGTACCACTCCCGACAATTTCAGATTTAAATGATAAACAAAAGTTTGAATCTGAAAAGTTAAAAGAGTATCCCAAAGGTACAAGTCTTGAAACTGAAATTAAGTTTCTAGAAAAACTAGGAACATAGAAGGTCTTTTCCAAATCTAAAACAAAACCACTATTGAGAACTAGTCTATATGTCCCAATAGCTTCCACATGCGAACGCATCTTGTTTCCGAATAGATGCTTTGTTCACTTCCCCACGGCTTCCGGTGGTTTTGAAAACCCCCGCAAGGAATTTGAAATATGGATTGTAGACCCGAAATCAATCCACCAAGTGTTGTGACTTACATCAGTCATATTAGATTCATAACAAACACAAGAGATTGGATTACCTTTCTTCTCGAGCCAGGCCTTAAATTTGACACAATCCTTCCTTATATGCCCCTTTTTACAAAAGAAGCATTTGGATTCTTTCTTAATGTCAGCTTGGGGAGGTATTTTACCTTTTCCCTTATGCTTGCCATAGCCCTTATTCTTTCCTTGTGTTGCCAAATGAGCACTTTCTCCCAATTCCATAACCAGTCTTTCTTGCTCTTGAACACACATGGTCATGAGTTCATTAATAGACCATTTATTCTTATGTGTGTTATAAGAGATCTTGAAAGGTGCATACTGTTGTGGAAGAGTGTTCAGAATATAATACACAAGGAATGATTCAGATATCTCAACCTCAAGGTTCTTAAGCTGAGCTGCAATGTTCCTCATTTGCATGATGTGCTCACGCACACCTCTAATACTAGTGAGCTTCAATGATGAAAACTTCATAATCAGGGTCATGGCATACGCCTTCTCAGAACTTTCAAACTGCGCATCTATAGCCTCCAATAAAGCCTTAGCATTGCTATGCTGAGCAACTGAACCACGAATACTTGGAGATATCTTAGCTCTTATAAACATGGCACAAACGCGGTTGGACCGCTCCCATTGGTTATAAAGAGCTATCTCAGCTAGAGTGCTCGAATCAGTAGGAGCAGGTGGTTCGTCTTTCCTTATAGCATAGTCAATGTCCATCCACCCCAATTGAAGAAGAACTGACTCCTTCCAAATTTTATAGTTCTCACCATTCAGTACGGGAACATCAAACTTAAATTCAGAGAAATTCACAAGTTGCGAAACTGCATATCAAATAATCATGCTTATGTCACAAAATTTGAGGCAAATATAAATAAATCATGTTTTATCAATGTAAACATGTCACAATATGAATCACATAACATAAAAACTACATGTGGGCTAAGTTTTTAATTTAAATAGATTCATAATTACATCAAGAAGAAACTACCATATTATATGCATTTTCTTAATCCCTGTGGGTAAATTAAGAAAAATAATATGATATTTCATCCTAATTAATCATATTAATATAATGAAAATTCCTGTGGGATAAAATTCATCATATTAATATAATTAATCACAATCAATGTCCATTTCTAAATATGATCCGGAGGCTTTTAATATATAATTTAATTAATTAAAGATGCTGTGGCCACTCCCTAATTAATTAAATATATGGACCATTGGACATTTAATTTCATGCATAAAATATTCATAACAATGCATGAAATGATATAATAAATAAATACATCAAGGGCAGAACAGTAAATAAATAAATTGGCCAAGGGTATGATTGCAAAAAATTAAAAAAAAAAGAATTGAGGCAAAAGTGTAAAAAAGGAGCCGCGGAAGAGGGGACGACAGGCGCGTGCCGAGCACGCGCCAAAATTCCGTGCGGGCGCGTGACCCGCACGCGCGCGGTTCAACGCGCAAGCGCGTGCCTCGCACGCGCATGACACTGCCGCGCGCGTGGATCCCACGCGCGCTGCGGTTGAGCGCGCGTATGAGCGCGTGTATGAGCGCGTGGCGCGTGGAATCCACGCGCCTGCAACCGCAGCGCGCGCGTGGGATCCACGCGCCTTCTTCCTCGCGCGAACAGAGGCCTCTCCGTCAGTTTTTCGCCATTTTCAGCCACCATTTCTTCTCCGTTTCTTCTCCGGCAGCCCATCTAAGACCGAAATAATTGATGGGTTTTGAAGAGAACGTCGGCACGACCACATGGGTACAAGTTTCAGCGAAAATGATAATGAAATAAGCCCCAAATCATAAGAAAATTCCCAAAAACACAAAACCTCAACCACAGAGACTTCCGCCGCCCGATTAGCCTCCGGCGAACACCAATATACCGGAAAAACTCATGGCTAACGTTCCTCATGGCGGTGCGACCGAATGGGTCCAAAATCAAATGGTGGGTCATGCGGATTTTGCCCGGAATTTGGGAGTTTCTCTCTTGGCCTCAAAATGCCGAGTTACTGTTCATGTCTAAAATGCCCGAAAATTACACCAAAAAATTCGAAAAAAAAACAATGCAGAGGCAATAAACACGCTCTGATACCAAATGTAAGACATAAATAATTCATATGCGGAAGCCAAGATCGTTTATAGACAAACCTCCAGCCATTGTTTGCATTCACGTTCGTCGAATCTCCTGAAAAATCAAGAAAGCAATAGGCGCACTCTACTAACCAAATTTCCTCACGTACTGATGGTGTATTCTAAATGTGAAGATTTTGTGTTAGACCTTGATCACCGTCGAGAAATGAACGTACGTTCCTTATATATATATCATCTTCCATCAAGACGAGCGGTTGTCACGAAAGGGTATGAAGCATATCGAATAGTCGCAACAATTGAGTCTAAATGTGGGATCACAAAAGAAAAATAAATAACAGGCCAACCATAATAAGACTAATTAATCCGAGTTCTAATTGCAATTAACATATCATGACTCTCGGATCAAGCATGAAAAAGGAAACATGAATACCTAAAAGTACAGTAATCCAATCGTGCAAGGTTAAGCATTAAACCAAATGGCTATCGAACTCATTTCTTCTAGGAACCGTGCAGTCTGATGTCATTCAGGCATTTCATCGAACAGGTTAAAGAACACCTTGGCCAAGTAGCTTATATGCAAAATCAAAGGAGTGATTCATTTCAGAACATCACGCCAGCAACAATACGAGTTCGAAAAAATCAAGAAAAGCTTCAATCGTTGTCGATTTTCGTGCAAACACAATTATATGAGGGGATTTTAGCCTGGGGTGATCTTCGTGTAGCTCCGCTTCCATGCGCGCGAGTTTATTTTCGAATGTTCAGCAGAGAAAGAGAGAGTGGCTGGGCTCTCCCATGGAAATTGAATTGGGCTGAGCCGGACTGACGGGCTTGCTTGGTTTGATGGGTTCAGCTTGTGCTGGTGTTGATGGTTGAGCCGGGCTAAAATCGAAATTGGACTTGATGCCGACGGGCTGGGCTGGAGCATCGAAATTGCCCTTATAACTGGAAAACTATTGATCTGTTTCGGACGTGCCTGGCGCAATTAGTAAGAATAAGCATATGCTTTAGCACCTTAATGTGCTAAGCCACAACCAAGTATGGACCTCGATAAGGGGTAGTTTAGGCAAGAATACCAAGATCATGTATGAGAAGTTCGATGAACCCTTCTGGATGGGACTTATTCAGGGCAAGAAAAGAAAGCAAGAAAAGAAAAGGTAGCAAGACCTACTAATAAAGATGGTAATTCTTGATCTATGACACAATATAAATACAATGAGAGAAACCCAAATTCTACAGGATACAATATGATTAATTCAAAATTGGCATGAATTGACACTTTGTCATGAGCTTGATTTCGAAAATATATATATGTGCAGTTTGCAATCGCATTATAACATTTTGGTAATGAAACGAAATAACAGGAACAGTCGATAGGGACGTGATTATCCGTCATAATTGAGTGGCTTCCTTTACCTGTTGAGATAGATTCTTCCATGTGTATGAAGAAAAGTCAAGTATGAAAGTATTTGATAAGTGAGATGGGAGGGTCTATTAGGGCTCGAGCCCATTTAGCTCAAACCTCCCTTTGTCTCTACTCGACTATGAAAGCCTGCAAAATGAGAATTCGCCACCATTGTTTCGTCTTTGTTACTTCTGCCGAGGCAGGAGCTGCAGGCAGCAAGATGTTATCGGTAGAGTCCGAATGTATGGACCAATAAATGAACCTTTCATTTAGTCTAACGTTAGACCAACTCACACCTTTGCCCTTTTTTGTCTTTTTAAATCTCCGTCTACCTGTACGGTAGGTACAAATATACCTGGAAGAAGATGGAAGGAGTCTCTGCAGCAGGCGATGCGCCCGACTCATCACCATCAGCAAACACCCAAAACAGCATAAGTGAAACGAGAAAGCCTCCTCTCATTTCCCTGGCGTTCTTGAGAAGAGCAATTGGTGACGAGATCGCCTCCGTCGACTCAAAAGAGCTGAGCTCTCGAGTCTATGACGGAGTGCTTTAGTAGGACAACAAGAAGCAGCGCGAGGCAAAACATGACCAAGTGCTTTTGGAGGACAACAAGAAGCAAGGCGAGGCAAGAAATGATGGAATTCACGCAAGTTCCGACAGACAAAAATAACAGGTTCTCATATCGATAATAATCTATTGAGAAAATTTTTGGCTGGCGTTGCAACGCCCGCCATGAAACTAGAACTGCATGATATGCAGGAAAAGTCAGAAAATGAAGACCCCTTCAGATGATAAGTGGATCAATAATTTCAGACCACTTCCAGGATCTGCCATATACACAAAGGTATCAGTTTGACGAGCAACTAAACAAAAGCTGCTGGATAGTTCTGGATAAGGGCTTATCGGTCACCGGGGGTTCCAACACCCTATTCTGGAAATGGACAGAAGATGAGGAGGAGTGGTACCGTTGCTTCTGCTCTCCTAAACAATTACGTTTTAGGTCAAACCTCATCGAAACTCAGGGTCGGCTTGGGTACAATGTATGAAATTCCTTCAACAAATATGATTCACAAGCGGTGAGAAATGTTCTGTTGCCGCTAAATAAGCACCTTTGCCTTGGCATATCTTTAGTGTTATTTTGGCGTTTCTTATTTGCTGATTCCGCTGAAAAGATGCCACTGAGTATGCACCTTTTTCCAGTTGCAAGTCGCTCATTTAGCGGCAAACAATTTTTGCTGCTGAAAAAGCTTTCAGTTGTTCACATGAAAATGAGATACATTACTAATCATCATCCTCGCCAGTAAGCCAATCCTTTGCTTCTTAGATATTTTTGAGTTTCAGGTATGATGGCAACAAAAGTTCTGTCGCCAAGCTAAGAAGAGTTAACCAACTACAAATCGAAGGGCATTTCAAGACGATCATCCTCTCTCCTAAGAGCACGTACGAAGCTGCAACCATTGTGAAGATGAGCCATCGAAGCTTCGGATGGCATGTTCCAGTGAACCTCAGTCTCGCTTTACCAAATGTAAACAAGCAGGGATATATGGAAAGGTTGGACATTCAGAAAAAGAAAGAGTAGATTCCCATTAGCATCGGCAAGTTCAATACGACACCCAAAATGGTCGGCGAGATAAGCTTTTCCCTCACGCAAACTGATACCCATTGCAAGTCCAGCGTCTGCGTCAAAGGCGTTGTTTTCAGCCATGGTGAATAATGGGGAGCCAGTCGGTGGAAAAAAAGTGAGCTCTTTGCAGAAGAGTTTTATGCATTGAGGTCGGGCGATGAGGGAAAACTTTTAGTTGCAGCCAAATGTCCAGCTGCTGCAAGCAAACCTCCAGCTTGTAAGTTGGAGTTTTGTAGTCAAAATCTTATAAAATTATCAAAATATTATAGCTGATCTTGTGTTGTATGTCGGCAGATAAGTCTATAAATAGATCTCACGAAGCTCCCGTAGCCTCCACAACATTCCTTGTAAACTCCCAACTATTCAATTAAAGTCTATATTTTGTACATTTCTTGTCCCTTGCCATTCCTCTGCTCCTTTGCTGGGTTCCACAGGCACATCGATTCCGCAAACTAACACCAACCAACAGGGAATAATCAGCAAATACAATGCGTGGATTGGGGCTCAAGTTTTTGTATTGATCTCCTCTCTATGTCTGGTGGTGCACCGTCGTAACATAATATTTTTCCAAATTCGCATCAGTTGGCAAACAATAAAAATTCACCGTAGGACTTTCGATTTGAATCATGCTGAGCTCTTCAGGTTCGCTGACCAAGGAAAATATTATTTTTCAGCTCACACTGTTTGGACAAATTAGAAGGTTGAGATGATGGTGAAATACTATAACTTTATGCGATCGAATCAGAATGAAGAAACCTTAAT
Organism: Eucalyptus polyanthemos subsp. polyanthemos; assembly: GCA_017140185.1. Taxonomy (NCBI): domain Eukaryota; kingdom Viridiplantae; phylum Streptophyta; class Magnoliopsida; order Myrtales; family Myrtaceae; genus Eucalyptus; species Eucalyptus polyanthemos. The sequence goes on along the minus strand of CM029466.1, from coordinate 47,356,572 downwards.
AGATGGATAAATGATCTAATTTTTTAGGCTCCATTAGTTTCGTGAAAAAATGAACGATTTGAAAGATATTTTCCTAAAAATGATTGTTTTTATTGCTTATAATTAATTAATCAACATAAAATGTTTTCATTATTGATAATATTATGTCTAAACTTTTTCATGAGAGAAAAAAATATTTTTCTATTTATTCATTTTTATAAATGATATGAAAAAAATTGAAATAATTTTTAAATTATTCATTTTCTGCAAAACAAATAGAATGTTAAATCAGACCTACTAATTTTTAGATTGCACATAACTACTATTCAAAACTGTTCATTGTCGTGCTAGTAGTTACTTAGAATTCTAAAAGGGAAGTGCCCATTTATCATCCGCAATCTTGTGCCATTATCCCAATCGAGTCATTGTACTTACATCACTTTACGAGAGAATTACCAAAAAAGTCTTAAACCTATTGCAATTGTGTCAATTTAGTCATAAACTTTTTTTTTTGGGCCAATTTAGTCCTAAACCTTTTACAATTGTGCCAACTTAGTCCATCCGGCCAAAATTGGCTAGCCAGGCATGGACACGGCCGGACAGGCGGCGACGGCGAACACTAATGTGGCAATTTTTTTAATTTTTAAATATTTTTAAATATATATATTTTTCTCTTCTTCTCCTTCCTTTGGCTGGCCGGCGCCGGCCAGATGTGAAGGCCGGCGAGGTCAGCCTGGCTGGCTAGTGGCGGAGGCTAGCCTCGCCCAGTGACGGTGAGGCGACCGTTGCTAGATCTGGCGAGGCTCAACCTCACCATGGCTGGGCGAGGCCGAGCCTCGCCAGATCTGGCGACGATGGCCCCGCCGCGCTACGTGGTGTAGTCGAGGAACCCGCGGAGGAGCTTGATCTCATCCTCGTTGATCCAGAGGCCCTGGAACAGGGGCTTGGCGACAGTCATGGCTAGGGAGGGCCGCTTGAGCTCAGAGGGGGAGATCGCACCGACAATCGGGAAGACGGGGGAAGTCTGCTTGGGAATGCGCACGATCTGGAAATCTCCCATCAACTGGACTATGCCTTCTAGCCTCTTCAAGTCTTCTCTTAGTTGAGCTACCTCCTGTCCTTTGGCATTGGCTTGCAGTTGTAGAGCGAGGTCTTTCATTTTGTCTTCCAGGGTAACTGAAGATGCTTGGCCAGCATTCTTGATGGTTTGAATTCCACAATCCAGAGCATAGATTTGGCCCCGCATTTCCAGAAGAACATCCAGAATACGATGAAAATCTGCAGAATTATCCGTCTGCGTACTTGCATTTGCTTTCTCAGATGGGGTGAATGTAGACGATGACGCTTCTATATAATCTTGCAGATTTGGTGTTGACGTATCGTGTCCTTCTTCAGGCAATTGGGAGGCCTGAAACTCTTCTGGATTTGCTGGAGACTGTCTTGGACCTTCACTATTGGCAGCATGAGGTGTGGACCTTTCTTGCTCGCCAACTCCCCCTGTCTCTGGGACCTCAAACGGGGAAGAGTGATGATCATGCTCTTCTTGATTCTCCTTCTCTCCAGATTCGGCTGCAGACTTTTCTTTCTCTTCTTCGCCTTCTTCTTCAGCTTCTTTCTCCTTCTCTCTCTGCTCTGCTTCTTCTCTGAGCTTGGCTTGCTCCTCTTCTTCTCTCTATTTCTTTTGAAGTTCTGTCGATTGAGGCACAGAACGTCTGGTTCTTATCAAGGCAGTGATTGTGAGATCTTCCTCCTCATCTTCATCCTCCAAGATGAGGGCTCTCTTCTTTTTGAATGGGGCACCAATGGCCTCCTTCCCTTTTCTCTTTGAAGCAGACGGAATTGGAGTCTTGACTCGGAATTTTTCCATTGCCTTGGAAAGTTCTTTCAGACGCATCTTCGTTAACATCTTCAAACCTACCACCATCTTATCGCACGGTTGAACACAAAGTGTATGTGGCGGTTCAATATTCATGTGTCTGAAGATCTTGGTCACCAGACCTGGGTAAGGCAATTGTCCATTGTCCTTCGACATTGCTCTATACATGTGAAAGAAAATAGTGTGAGGGAGAGAGAACTTCTTTCCTGAGTTGATTGCGTACATCAGTTTTGCCTCAGAATTAGACACATCAGTCTTTGATGTAGACTTGGGTCTAATGCAATTGATTACAATTTTGTGCAGCACAATATTGATGGCACGCATCCTTGAATAGATGATTCTTCCCTCGATATCTCTATCTTTGACAAGTTTCATTGAGGCACGAGCAACTGAGACTTTGACTGGTTGATAACGTCCTCGTTCAACTCCAATTATGTCCGCCAACATGTCCACGTCTACCACATAATCCTGGTCTCTAACACTGAATGATATTCTATTCGCATCTATAAAGCTGAGATTCGAATAGAAATACGCAGTCAGTTGTGCATAACCGTCTGTGGTATTAGTGCAGAATTGCTCAAGTTGAAGCAATTTGAACTTTTCCCTTAAGTTCACGTTAACGGCATCCAAGAAATCGAAATCGACACTCCTAGGGTTTATCACCCCTCGTTTCAGCAGTCTGAAAAACAAATTCTCCTGTTCCTTTGATTTGAATAACTCCATTCTCTTTCCCTTCACCTTTGCAGCAATACCCATTCTAGGTTGAAAATCATTGAACATTTTATCATCGTCGTTTCCTCAGTCGAATTAGGTCCCGACATACGAGGGTCACTGGGAATATTTGCAAGAGCTTCCTCTACTTTACCCTTGGAGCAATTCCCAAATCCTTCATTTTTCTCAGAAAGATATACTCATTCCCATAATGCTTATCTTTGAGAAAATCATCCACGTATTTCAACGGAGTCCCAGTACTTTTCAACGCACAGTAGAGTTTGTAAATAAAAGAGGGTTTTTGGACTCTTACAGGGTCTGCGTCCTTGATTATCTCTTCCTCTGGTTGTTGGCCCGCACCTTGTGGGGTAGATTGCGTTGAGTGACGTGGTGGAGAGTGAATCGGGCTCTGTTGCTGACTCGATAATTCTTCCTCTTCGGTGAGATTGAAATGGGTAGGTCCCTCCTTCATTCTCTGTGGTCCCATGTTCGCGATTCTTGAAGACTTCCTCGAAGAAGACATTCTTCCTTGTCGCTGAAAGATTCCTTTACTTGCTTTCCCAAGAAAAAATGACAACTTTCTCGAAGATGAACACGAAGTAGAAACCGGATTGGGAGGAGAATGCTTTTTAGGGTTTTGAAGATTGGAAAATGAAAACTGTATATATATAACTCAGTTTTGAAAAAGGGAAGTTCAATCGGTACAAGGAAAGTGTATGAACACTTCTTTTTAAAATCAATAACTGCCAAAATTAATCTTTTTGAAAAGACAAGATTTCGTTTTTCACGGAGACTACCAAATAACTGAACGAAAGATCATACCTTTTCGAGTTTAGATAAAATAGCAACTTACAGTCTATAGCCATCAATGTCTGAGTCTGAGGATTTAGAGTCTAAGAGATTAGAGTCTGATGAATTAGAGTCTGATGATCAACTTTCTGAGTCTGAGGGTTGGAGAGTCTCTAGACTTTAACTTCTTCGAGCTTCAAAATGTTGAGTCTGGAACGGATAAAATCGAATTGATTTTTCTCCAAAGACTTTGTGAATATATCCGCTAGTTGACTTTTTGAATCAACAAATTGAATCGAGATTTCTCCATTTTGAATATGATCTCTAATGAAGTGATGTCGAATCTCTATATGTTTTGCTCTTGAATGAAGAATTGGATTTTTGGTGAGATTGATTGCGCTGGTGTTGTCACATTTGATTTCTGTGCATGAGTCTTCAATCCCAAAGTCTTGTAGCTGTTGTTTTATCCAAAGAATTTGCGAACAACAGTTTCCAAGAGCTATATACTCTGCTTCTGTTGTTGAGAGAGCCACAGTGCTTTGTTTTCTTGAAAACCAAGACACTACGCTGCTTCCAAGCAACTGGCAAGTTCCTGAAGTACTCTTTCTATCTACTCTGCAACCGGCTAGATCTGCGTCTGAATATCCCAGAAGATTAAAGTCTCCCTTCTTAGGATACCAAAGATCGATGCTTGAAGATGAAGCGACGTATTTAATGATACGTTTTGCAACACTGAGATGGGATTCTCGAGGATCTGATTAAAACCTAGCACAGATGCAAACACTCAACAAAATGTCAGGTCTAGAAGCAGTAAGATAAAGGAGAGAACCAATGATGCTCCTGTACAGCTTTTGATCAACTTTCTTCCCTTCTTCATCTTTGTCTATCTTCAAAGAACTTGACATTGGTATATCAGTCTTTTTGCAATTTTCCATTCCAAACCTTTTGACGAGATCTTTAGCATATTTTTCTTGATAAATGAAAGTTCATTCCTTCAATTGCTTTACTTGAAGACTAAGAAAGAATGTTAATTCTCCCATCATACTCATTTCAAACTCATCCTGCATAGACTTAGAAAATTTCTTGCATAGACTTTCATTAGAGGATCCAAAAATAATATCATCCACATATATTTGAACAAGTAAAAAGCTTTTGGTTTCCTTTTTGATGAATAAAGTAGTATCTACTTTACCTTTGACAAAGCCATTCTGTAATAAGAACTTACTAAGTCTATCGTACCAAGCTCGAGGTGTTTGCTTTAAACCATATAAGGCATTTTTCAGTCTGAAGACTGAGTCTGGCTTCTTTGGGTCTTCAAACCCAAGTGGTTGTTCCACATATACTTCCTCTTGGATAAATCCATTTAGGAAAGCACTTTTGACGTCCATTTGGAATAACCTGAAATTTTTATAACAAGCAAACACAAGTAATAGTCGGATAGTTTCTAACCTTGCTACAAGAGCGTAAGTCTCATCATAGTCTATTCCTTCTTCTTGCGTGTATCCTTTGGCCACGAGTCTTGCTTTGTTTCGTACGACTTTTCCTTTTTCATTCATCTTATTTCTGAACACACATTTGGCTCTAATAACGGTTTTTACCTTTCGGTTTAGATGTCAATTCCCGGACATCATTAATGTTGAACTGTCGAGCTCCTCTTGCATAGCTTCGATCCAGCTTTCATCGGATAAAGCTTCTTCTATGCTTTTTGGTTCAATTTCAGAAATGAGAGCCACAAAGCACTAGACTCTTCACGTCTTTTAGATCAAAGCGAATTCCTTCATTAATTTCACCGATAATGAGATCTTTAGGATGACTGGACTTGTGCTTCCACTTACTGGTTGATTTGTCTGGATGATGATCTCTTTCTTTGATTGAATCTTCATGAACATCTTGATGCTTTGGTTTTCAGTCGAGATACTTCTTGAGTTGTAAGCTTTGGAAGGTCTGGAGCAGGTTCAAACTTTTCATACTGAGTCTAACTGGATTCATCTAGCATAGAGTCTTTAAATTTGACATTCATTGACTCCTCCACAGACTGGCTCTTCTTGTTGTAGACTCTGTAGGCTTTGCTTGATGTAGAATATCCAAGGAAGATGCCTTCATCTGATCTTTCTTCAAACTTACCAACTCGATCTTTTGCATTTTTCAATATAAAGCATTTGCAACCGAACACATGGAAGTATGAAACAATGGGCTTCTTACATTTGAATAATTCATAAGGAGTTTTCTCTAGAATATGTCTTAGGAAGACTCTATTGATGATATAGCATGCTGTTGAAACAGCTTCAGCCCAAAAACGTGAAGAAATTTTGCTTTCAATTAAAAGAGTTCTAGCCATTTCTTGAAAAGATCTATTCTTTCTTCCACAACTCCATTTTGCTGAGGAGTGTATGGAGAGGAGAACACATGCTTAAATCTAGATTCATCACACAATTTTGTAAAATCTTGATTTTCAAATTCACCTCCATGATCTGTTCTTATACTTGAGATAACACATCCTTTTTCATTTTGAACCTTTTTAGCAAATTTTTCAAAATACGAGAAGGTTTCTGACTTGCTTGCAAGGAAAAATACCCAAGTAAAACGAGAGTAATCATCCACAATTACAAGGCAATATTTCTTACCTCCAATACTCTGGGTTCTGGTTGGTCCGAAGAGATCCATATGCAGCAGCTGTAGTACATGATTAGTAGAGACATGATTTATTGGCTTAAATGAATTTCTTACTTGCTTTCCCAGAATACATGGTGTGCATGGATCGGACTTTTGGTATGGTAATTTGGGTAGACCTCGAACAAGCTGTTTTGAAGAGATTTTAGCTAATTGCTTCATGTTGACATGACCAAGCTTTCTATGCCATAAGCTTGCTTCATCTTGAATTGAGATTAGGCATTGCGATTCATTTAGATTCATGTCTAAGAGATAGATATTTCCATGCCTTCGACTCATGAAAGACTAAGTAGAGTCTTTACTGATTCCAGAGCATATTCCTTCTTGAAAGGAGATCTTGAAACCAGTATCACACAACTGGCTAATGCTGAGAAGGTTATAGTTGAGTCATTCCACTAGAGAAACATTACTTATTGTGAGATTTTCAATTTTCACAGTTCCAAATCCCACAATGCTTCCTTTGCCGTTTCCTCCAAATGAAACTTTTCCACCATTCACTTGAATAAGCTTTATGAAGCAGTTTGAGTCTCCTGTCATGTGTCTTGAACATCCACTGTTAAGATACCATTTTACATTTTTCTTGACGGAGACCTGCATTTAAAAGAGAGCCTCAAGCTTTCTTTGGTACCCAAATTTTCTTGGGTCCTTTGGTGTTAGCAGAATAAACATTATTAGGCCATACTTTCTTAACAGGCTTCCAAACCATAGGACATTCTTTTTCAAAGTGATCCTGACCATTACACTTTGAACACCTTAGAGCATTTCGGCCTACAGACTTTACAAAAACTTTCTTGAAATGATTTTTGTAAGCCTCTCTCGACGGTCTTTTCTTAATCCTTTCTTTTACTTTAGGAAAATCAATCAAGGGAATTGTTTTTGCTGTCATACCTAGACCAGACCTATTGAAATAAGGTCTTTGAACTGAAAGAACTTTTTCAAGTTTTTCAGACCCTATCGAAAATTTCTTTGAAATATTTGATAAGTCAGTTTTTAAAAAAACATTTTCTTTCAAAAGATTATCTTCTTTTTCTTTAAGAGTAGAAACATTAAAGTCTAAACTTTTAACTTTTTCTTCTAAAATGATTTTCTTTTGTTTTAGATCTGAGTTTTCCTTTTTAAGTTCGGAAATTCTTTTGAGAGAAATCTTAAGATTGAAACATAGTTCATCAATGTATTTATATACTTTGATAGGAATTTTAAAATCACTTACCTCAAATTCGCTTTATGCAGTCGATCCAGAATTTGAGTGAGTCTGAATGTGCCATCAAACATATGTTGGCATATTCATTATCACTTTCTTCACACTCTGTATCACTCCATGTTTCGGCTTTGAGAGCTTTTCGAAACTTCTCAGCTTTTCCTCTTTTCTTCTTCAGAAAAGGACAGGTTAGTCGATGTGTCCCTTCTTCTTACATTCGAAGCAAACTACATCTTTGTTTGGTTCCTCATCATCAACAGACTTGGTCTGTTGTCTTTGTAAACTTTGTTTCTTTGAGTTGAACCTTCTTCCTTTTCTATTCAGCTTTCTGAATCTTCTTATCATGAGAGCGAGCTCCTCATCGTCCATATCATCTTCAGAATCTGTATCATCAGAGTCATCATTTGATTTTAATGCAATAGATTTCTTACCTCTTGGATCTTCGTCTTCATTAATTCGTTCCACTTCATAAGATTGAAGGGTTCCAATCAGCTCGTTGACAGATAATGGCATAATTCTTTGCGTCTCTCTTATTGAAGTCTTTATATGATTCCATTCCTTGGAGAGTCCACGCAGTAGCTTGTTCACCTTCATGGGATCAGAAATTTTTTGTCCTTGGTTCTCAAGACCATTGACAATATCTGTAAAATGACTAAACATGTCAGTTATAGATTCTCCTGGTTTCATTTTGAAGGCTTCATATTGACCGAGGAGAATGTTAATTCTTGTCTCCTTCACTCGATCTGTTCCTTCATAGGTGATATGTAATCTGTCCCATACTTCTTTTGCTGTAACATAAGAAGATATTCCGTTATATTCAGTTGGTGACAAAGCACAATATAAAGAATAAATTGCTTTTGCATCGAGTGATTGTCTCTTGTTTATCTCTTCCTGAGTCATTCCGCTGGTTTCAACTTCTTTCCCTCTTTCAGAGACTGATGCAGCAGTTGGAGTGATTCCTCTTTCCACAACATCCCATTTCAGAGGATCCTTTGATCGTAGGAAAGCTTTCATCCTGTTCTTCCAGATGTTGTAATCCTTTCCATCAAAGTAGGGTGGTTTGGTATTGCTTTGCCCTTCCACCAGCCCTGGTGCCAGCATACTAGCCATGGATCTTTTACTCTGAAGTAAGACACTTCAAATAAAGTAAGAACACGAGCTCTGATACCAATTGATATAACTAGTACGAGTACCTAGAGGGGGGTGAATAGGTGTATAAAAGATTTTTCTTTGTGTTTCCACAATATTTAAACAGTTAAGGAATTTGCAACAAATAATTATCAACGTAAGACTGAGCAAAGAGAGGAGAGAATTGAACACGCGGTTTATAGTGGTTCGGCTTGATTCAAGCCTACGTCCACTCTTCTGCACTGACAGCCAATTGGCTGGATTCTACTATGAACAAAGAGATGTTACATCGTTGATCTTCCTTGATTTCTAGGTGTAGATGATCTACCACACTCGCTCAAGGTATCACCAAGTATAAACACTCTCTGTGTATGCAATTTCGCTTAAACTGTATCGACTAATAATCAAGGTGCTTCAGACTCTGGAATTTCTCTATCGATCACACTACTTAAACAACAAGAACGTCTTCCTTTTTATACTCCTTTGTGCCATCATACCGTTGGCATTTACCAAAGGAATCCCTCCAATCTACCCGTTGGACAGAATCAATTAAGGAGATCGTTCGAGCTATAAAAGGAACCTAACGATAGCCCATCAATCATGTTCGCCCATACAATTAGGATCTTGGTTTCCAAGAATAGAACATTCCAAGAATATTTCGTCGACCACCGGATCTTCAATTGATTTAGATACAAATAAAAGAATCCGATATATATTTATCCAACCAAGAGATCTTCTCCAGAGGATAGGATTAAATCCTTAACCATAAACTTCGGCTCTGGATTTCCTTCGTCACTGGATTAGAAAGACTGTCAATGAGAATAGTCTTGAGTCTTAAGTCTTGAGTCTTGAGTCTTGAGTCTTAAGTCTTGAGTCTTGAGTCTTAAGTGCTGAGTCTGGTGATCAGCAAGTCTTCAGACTTTAAACAGACGGTCTGCAAATATCCAGACTAGACTGATAGAAACGTTTTGTCAGCTTCAAAATATTCTGGAAAGATTTCTCCAACAAGATGGACCCTTCAAGCTTGACTTTTAATGCCACAAATCTGTTGTTAGAAATAATTACGATCCAAGGAGATACGAAGAATCTCTCCTACTCATGTCCTACAATATTAATTAATCATTCAATCCCATTTAGACGGGAACATGTATGTCTTTATCTGTCAACTAACGCGGACCAAAATATAACTTTGGAACAATGTTGAATCAATTATCATACTAGGCATTTGAAAAAGGATTTTCTAGCTAGGTCTTTCAATACTTTGTCATCATCGTGAATGTCATCATATTTTCAACATTCTATTTAGGTTAACAACGTTCAACTTTTTGCAACCATTCACCTAAGTTTGAAGATTTTGCTAACTTCTGCAATTTGATAAGCATTCAACACCCTCACCCAGAAAAAAAAAAAAAAAAAAGGCACAAGGGTAGGGAATTAAAGTTCCACTACATGTAATTTATTCTGGAGTATATTGATCAAAGAGAGTTAAACTTTCATTTATAAAATTGGAAACTTCATAGTGTGTTTGAAACGAGAGTCACATTATGACCACTAATGCAATGTACACCTCAAATGAAATGTTGCAAAATTCTTCTACGATTGATTGGCAGTTCATTTCATAAAGCAGCAAATGGTATAAAACCAAAGTGAATTGTGAAGCAGTTTCATGCACATTTACAAATAAAAGTTAGGGTCTATCAAAATAATTTATTTTGTATATAATAAAACAATAATGCACCAAAGTAATTGGCTGAACTTTGGAATGTGGCTTATTTTGATCTCTAACACAACACGAAGATAATGAGAGACACTTAAACTTAACGTGATAAACTTAAAATTAATATGAAGTGATACCTTTTCGCGCACTTAATTTCAATAAAAAAGAAATGCCCTTGGCAATCGCACTAAAGTATTTTGGTAATGAAATGAAATAACAGGATTCGTGGATATGGATGTGATCAATGGCCATATTAGATTGCTACCTTTCCCAGTCTATCCGGGTTAAGATTTTTCCGTGGGTGTGAAGGAAAGTAAAGTCCAAAAGAAGCAGCCTTTGATAAGCGAGCTGGCAGGACCGATTAGCCTCGAGCCCATTTAGTTCAAATCGCCTTTGTCATCTTTAGCGTGACATCATCATCATCATCATCATCATCATTACTGTTATTCTATTTGGGCCCCTTAGCTTCATCTCTACTTGACTCTGAAAGTCCTCAAAATCAGAACTCACCATTATATTTTCATCCCTGTTTCTTCCGCCATAGCAGGGGCTGCAAGCAGCAAGACGTTTCCGGTAGAGTCCGAATGTCTGGACCGATAAATCAACCTTTCATTTAGTCTAACGTTGGAACATATCAAACCTTTGATATTTTTTTTTTCCCTTCGTGTACATGTAGGGCAGGTAAGAATATACCTTGAAGAAGATGGAAGAGATTTCTACAGCAAGAGATGCGCCTGATTTGTCACCGTCGACGCATGAAGAAAACGCCCAAATCAGCACAAGTGAAACTGGAAAGCCTCCTCTCCTTTCCTTTGCAATGTTGAGAAGAGCGATGGGCGTCCAAATCTTCTACCTCGACAAAAAAGAGCTGAGCGCTCGAGTCTATAAGGGAGTGCTTTTGAAGGACGACAAGGAGCAGGGTGAGGCAAAAAATATCGAGGATGGGGTAAGTTCCAGAGGACAAAAATGAATCAGTTTTTGCTCAGATAAATAATGCTCTATTGAGAAAGAATTTGGCTAGGTTTGTGAGGTCTGCCATATATCTAAAACTGCATGATATGCAGAAGTCTGTAAATCAAGATACACCTGCAGATGATAAGTGGATCTACAAATTTAGGTCATCACGGACCGGATGGGAGCTCCGCAGCTCCGGATTGGACAAGGCCCAGTATTGTTCTGATGTTGCTAATGTCTCACTCACTGATCACTGCTTTGTGCTTACAGGGACTGCCGTATACGCGCAAGTATTGGGTTGACAAGAAGCTCAACAAGAACTGCTGGATGTTTCTGGCTAAGGAACTGATCCCTTCAGATGACGAACACTGGCAATGGATAGAAGAGGAGGAGCCATGGTATCGTTGTTTCTTATATCCTAAACGAGTACATTTTAAGTCAAACCTTCATGTGGTGATAAAGACTCTAGGTTGGCCCGTACGAATTTGCTCCAGCAAATATGATTCGCGGGTGGTGAAATACTGTGTTTTTGCCGCCAAATGAGTACCTTTATGTCGGCATATCTCCAGCGATTTTTCGGCGTTGGGTATTTCCGGATGCCGCCAAAAACATGCTGCTGATATGGACATTATTTCATTTGCAAGTTGTTCAATTAGCGACGCTTGTGCTTTGAATTGCTTACATAAAAATGTGATCATTGCTAACCATCATCATCACTAATAAATCAACCCTTTGCTTGTTTTGAATATTTCTGAGTTTCAGCTATTCAGGCAACGAGAAAATGCACGTCGCCGAGCTAAGAAGGATTTGCTGGCTAGAAATCAATGGGAAATGCAACACGATCATGCTCTCTCCGTGGACGACGTACGAAGTCGAGATCCTCGTGAAGATAAGAGAAAGAAGCCGTGGATGGGATGCTCCAGTGAACCTCAGTCTCGCTCTCCCAGATGGAAACAAGCAGGAACGCATGGAAAGATTGGAAGGACTGGAAAAGGAAAAGTGGCATCGAATTAACATCGGCCAGTTCGAGACGACGCCCAAAACCGTTGGCAAGATAAGCTTTTCGCTCAAGCAAACCGATGGGAATTGGAAAACCAAGCTTTGCGTCAAGGCCATTGTTTTAAGGCCAACAACATAGATAAGCAGCAAAAATAATGCGTGAATTGTGGCTCTAAGCGTTTGTAATTGATCTCCACTCTATGTTTAGTGATGCACCGCCGTAATGGTATTGTTCCGAATATGTATCCATTGACAAACAATCACAGTTCCGCAGTCGGAAATATTTTCGGCTTGACTTATGCCGAGTTCTTCAGGTTTGCCCACCAAGGAAATCAGTTTTCTTGCTTTTTTTTTTATTTATTTATCAGCTTACACTGTTTCGACAAAATTAAAAGGCCGAGATGGTGATGAAATACTTGAATTCTACGTGATCAGATTGGACAGAAGAAACTTACTGGTGGATAAATAATCTAATTTCTTAAGATGAACTTAATCATAGTTGCTTGCTCTTAAATTACATGTTTTTTTTTTTTTTTTGGTTGAAAAAACGGATTTGCATTCATTCATGATACTAAACGAGCCTTACAAGTCGACGATGGGTAAAATTCTGAACAGAGAATTTCCATAAGGTAAAGAGGAGGATAATTCACCCAATTTGGAGGTAGATTGTTGGACCGGTGGGAGTTTGCAAGCCAATCGGCAGCTCGGTTTGCTTCACGAAGACATTTCTCTACTGTGACTTCAACGCCTCTAACAGATTGAAGGAAGTGAAGCTCTTCTTTGCACAGTTCGATAGTATCTTTTGTGTCCCAGGATGGTTCGGCCCAGCCCATGACAGCTTCCACGGTGTTGGAACTGTCACTTTCAACTATCCACCCTCTGCTTTGGCCGAAGCTCTGTTCCACGTGCGAAGCTGCACTTCTACTCACGAAACTCAACCCCTGTAACAGAGCTAGGGCTTCTGCGTGTTGGGGGGAAAGCGCCCGGATCTGCTCTGCAAAGCCGTCGGCCACCATCCCCGACGAGTCGCGCAGTATCCCAGCGGCCGATCCGGAGAAAGGGGACCACGAGGCGTCGATATTCAGCTTCATCTTCTTCTGTTCAGGTGGTTTCCAGCTTGTGGGTATGTTTCGAGTAGTGGGTTTCTGGCCTTTCTTAGACTGCCATCTGCTGAATTTTACTTGCTGCGCTAGTGCCAGATCTACTATGGCTGTCGGTTGTGGAGTCTTGCCGCGAAAAATCGAGTCATTCCGTGCTTTCCATATGCTCCATAGCACTGCAGTGATTTGTTCTTTTTCAGGTAAGATATCACTCCTTTCGAAAACTTCCAGTAGCCACTTATCAAATCTTGTGATGTTGTTTGGATCGATGTGGATCTGGAGTCGAGGGTCTGTCCAGATTTTTTTAGTCCATTTGCAAAGAAGGAAGAGATGTTCAGTTGTCTCCATGTGTTTGGCGCAGAGAGTGCAATAGGGATTGGGTAGCATTTTCCTTTTATGCAGGTTCTCTCTTGTCGGTAAGGCTTCTTGACATAGGCTCCATAGAAAAGTTCTCAATTTTGGGGGAATATCTAATCCCCATATCCTTGTCCAGAGGGATCTCGGCGGCTTAAAAGAGCAAGTAGCTTGGTTTTGTTCTGTTTTTGTGGCCTTTGGATGGTTTGTGTTGTACCCGCTCTTCACAGTGTATGTCCCTGATTTATTACCAATCCACAGTAAACTGTCTTCTTTCGGAATCAAGCTGATAGGTGTTGCAAGTATCTCGTTCGCTACTTGTTCTTCGAATAAATTCAGAATTAAATCATCCTTCCATACCCGCAAATCTTCATGGATGAGTTCAGCCACCATCACTGGTTCACTTTGGTTAATAGGGCCTCCGAGAACTCCAAATTTCAGCCATTTGTCTTCTCTGATGTTGATAGATTTGCCGTCCCCGACAGACCATTTAACCTCTGATTCTATGGCTTCTCTTCCCGTTAAAATACTTTGCCATCCCCAAGATGGTCGCTGCCCTTTTCTTGCCTTCCATAAAGTACCATTTGGAAAATAAATGCCTTTCAGTACTCTGCTCCACAACGTTGAGGGTGTTTTAGCTAGTCGCCAAGCTTGCTTGCCGAGCATTGCTCGGTTGAAATTTCTCAAATCTTTGAACCCCAAACCTCCCTCATCTTTTCTGGTTTTCAGTGTTTCCCAATTCTTCCAATGCACTCCCCTCTTCGAATCACTTTTCTGCCACCAAAAAGAAGCAATTCTCTTTTCTATAGCTTTGCAAATGGATATGGGCAATTTAAAAACAGACATTGCATAGTGCGGGAGGGCTTGCACAACGCTTTTTATTAGAACCTCCTTTCCTGCTTTTGAGAGTAATTTTTCTTTCCATCCTTCTAACTTCGAGTTTACTCTTGCTAGGATCCAAGCGAACATCTCCTTTTTGGATTGACCCCACTCTGTTGGTATGCCAAGATATTTCCCTGTTTTTTCTATAATTGGGACCCTGAGTTGCTGTGCTAGGTTTCTTTTCAGAGAAGATGGACAATTGCTACTGAAACATACCCCTGATTTGTTTAAATTAACTGCTTGGCCCGATGCAAAACAGTACTGGTTCAGAATATTGGCTAGATTTTGGCATTCCACAATAGTCCCGTTCAAGAAAAAGATGGCATCATCAGCAAAGAGTAAATGGGATAGTGTAGGGCAAAACCTGTTTAGCTTTATGCCCTTAATACTTCCATCTTCGAGGGCTTTGTTCATCATCCCCAGTCAACACATTTGCCATTATGATGAATAAATATGGGGAGAGAGGGTCGCCTTGTCGTAGACCTCTTGAAGGTGTGAAATATGGAGTAGGCTCCCCATTTATCTTCACACTTAGAGACACCGTTGACACGCATTTCATGATAAGGGATACCCACCGCTCACAAAAGCCCATTTTCAGCATACAATCCCTCAAGAAATCCCATTCGATTCTGTCATAGGCTTTCTGCATATCTAGTTTCAGTATCGCCTGGAACTTTTTCTTCCTTCTAGCTATTCTCAATTGATGCAATACTTCCTGAACTATTAAAATATTGTCTTGAATTTGCCTTCCTTGGACAAAGGCGCTCTGTTAAGGTTTTATGATCTCTGGAAGCCAAACCTTTAGTCTGTTTGCCATAACTTTTGAGATTACTTTGTAACTGACATTGCAGAGACTGATAGGTCTGAATTGGCCTATATTTTCTGGGTTTTTCACTTTTGGTATCAAGGAAATATGCGTTCTGTTTAGGAGAGGATCAAAGTAACCTGTTTCATAGAAGTCGTGCACTAGCTGGAACAGATCCTGCTGAACATTCTCCCAAGATTGTTGATAAAAAAGCCCATTTAGCCCATCAGGCCCCAGAGCCTTTAAAGAACCCATCTGAAATACCGCCTTTTCCACCTCTTCCAATGTGACTGCTACCATCAGTTTTTCATTCATTTCATCCCTCACTGATCTGGATACCTGGTTAAGTATTGGCTGATAGTTCCTAGGGCCCACCGAATTGTATAAGTTTCGGTAGAAGGTCCCTATGTGTTGTTTGAGTTCTGCCGGATCCCTGCACCAACTTTGATCTTCCATTTGCAGCATTGTGATTCTGTTTTTTTGTCTTCTTTGTACCGTGGTAGCATGGAAGAACTTCGTATTTTTATCTCCCCATAGCAACCAGTTGATGCGTGCTCTCATTCCTCAATATTTTTCCTCTTGTTGCCAAAGTTTTTCTATCTCATCAATAACATGCTGTGCTTCATGCTTGCTGGAATTTACAGAGTTCTTGTTTGTTATCTCTGTTAGTTCTCTGTTAAGCTCCTTGATACGACGTGGCGCGTTGGCGAATTTTTCCTTACTCCACTTGGCAAGCTCCTTAGAAATATTGTGTACCTTCTTTGAGAAACTTGTCTGGCTCAGTGGCGTTTTGTTCCATGTTCTCTGTATGATCGCTTCATAGTCTGGATCTTCTAGCCAGTAGGCTTCAAATCTGAAATCTCTCTTTTTTCTCTTATTTTCAGGATGCAACACCAAGAGGAGAGGGCTATGGTCTGAGCCGATTGCTGGTAGCGCCTGTACTTCAGCAGCAGGGAAGGTAATTCTCCATTCCATTGTACATAAGGCTCTATCTAAACGTTTTTTGACATGGGCCTCTCCCTCTCTATTATTGGACCAAGTGTAGGCACACCCTTTGCTGTCCATATCCATTAGGGAACACTCATTTAATAGATCTCGAAACGCTGCAATTCTATGGTTATCCGCCTCTCTTTTCCCCACTTTCTCCCAAACGTATAATATTTCATTAAAGTCTCCCATGCATATCCACGGTAGAGAGTTTGAAGACTGAGCCTCCTTTAACGTTTGCCATAGTTGTAGTCTCTCCCCAAAGTGCGTCGGAGCATGAAGGAAGGTTATCCTCATTTGGTAGCCACTAACTGGATCTCTGCAATCCACATCAATGTACTCTTTGGAGCTGTCATTTACCTTTAACACCACTTCTTCACTCCATAATACCGCTAAGCCTCCAGCAAATCCTTCCGGATCTTCTAAGAACAGATGTTGGAAATTCAATCTCCTTTTTATTCCCTCCACCATCGTTGCTTTGTTCTTTGTTTCCATTAAAAAGACCAGGTTGGGCCTTTCAAGAGCCACAAGGGCTCTTAGCTCCTGGAATGTCAGGGGATTGCCCAGCCCCTGACAATTCCAGCTTATGATTTTCATGTCGACGTCGGTGGCTTATTAGGGCTAGCCACCACAGCCCATTCATTGCCATCTTTAATCAACTGGATTGGGGTCTCCAAGAGTTCCGTATCATCAAGCATAAGAGGGCTTTGTTCTGCTATGCATTTCTATTTTTTTGCCTTCTGCACTTTCATACTTTTTTTGCTGCTTTTCCCCACCCTGGATAGGATCAGCTTGTTTGCTTCGAAACATACAATCTGTTTGCCATGATCTGTGGTTTTCAGTGTTGCGTCTACTGATTTTTCTGGTGATTCCCCCACTTCATAGTTTTCTGCTCTCTTCTTGTTGTGATTTGGAGCTGCTGTGTTTTCAGTTGTATCTCCAGCCACTTGGTTCAGTTCATAAGTTAT
Organism: Eucalyptus polyanthemos subsp. polyanthemos; assembly: GCA_017140185.1. Taxonomy (NCBI): domain Eukaryota; kingdom Viridiplantae; phylum Streptophyta; class Magnoliopsida; order Myrtales; family Myrtaceae; genus Eucalyptus; species Eucalyptus polyanthemos. Next base: position 47,339,455 of record CM029466.1, on the reverse strand, counting down.
AGGTGGGACTTCAAGTGCCGTTTCTTCCACAGTGATCTCATCTTCTAATTTTCCATAAAATGCGTTCCAGTAGGGACTATGATCTTGCACTTCCGCCTTAAGCCATGGACCATATTTCCCCACTTTGTTTTCAGCCCAATCAGTTTGTTCATATGGGATTTCTTCACAGTTTGTAGCATAGTGGCCAATTTTTCCACACGAATAGCAATAGTGGGGCAGTCTTTCATATTTGAATTCCACCTAGAGCTTTTTGTTTCCGATATCCAGGATGGCTCCTGATTTTAGAGGAGCTGATAGGTCCACTTCCACACGTACTCTGCCACTTTTCTGTAGTCCACTGCCCTTTGGGTCCACTTGAATCTCCAGAACTTTGCCCACCTTTTTTGCTAGATCGTTAAAGACTTCTTTTAATAGCCATCCAGGGGGAATCCCTCCAATACGCACCCAAAAAGCACAGCAAGTGTAATCATAACAGTGCTCTGGGATGTCAGGTACGCATTGTTTGAGAACTAATAGGTTGCTGTTGAAGGACCATGGCCCTGACTTCAATACTCTCTCTTTTTCCTCCTCCGACTGAAAAAGGAAAGAGAACAAACCTAGTTCCTTTTGTGTGCATATCACAGAGTTTGCTTTCCATGCTGTCTTCATAGTTTGACATAACGCTGGGAAGTTGGCATTAGGTTTGGAAAAGAGTTTTCCGAAGAGGGTTCGATTACATTCTGCTCTTTTTTCAGGGGGAATATCTTTATGCACTTCCACTATATCGTTCTCCGACCACAAATGTCCCAGGCTTTTACATAAAGCTGCTAGACGCAATTCATTCTCTTCTACCCCTTCCATTTTCCAGGTGTGCTGATTTTGACTGGGGTTAATTTGCTATAGGAAATTATGATGGATTGAAGGGAGCTCCGTGGTTGGAATTGCAAGATTGACAACGAGTTGTGGTGTTTCACCCTCAATTCCACCTATTATCTCAGCAAGGGAAAGACAGGTTCAGTGCAAACACTTCGTGAAAAACAGAGCCCCAAGACCAATCAAAACAGTGGTGATCTCCATTCTCAGCAAGTAAAAAACAACGATACAGTGCAACACTCCGTCAGAAACAAGACCCCCAAGCCGGACAAAACGGGATGATCTCCATTCTGCAGGTTCCAGCCGACACCCATCCGACTATAGAGGAACTTACCAAACCGGAAAACCTCCATGAAGAAAAAATGGCAACATACCGTCGCTCAGAAAGGCCGAACTTCAATCTACGAGGCTCCGACCACGCCCATTCCACTATCGAAGATTCAGCCAAATCGGAAGACTACCAGAGAAAGGAATAGCGACACCCCACCTTGAAATCAGCCAAAACTGCACGTCACCAAGACTTTATTGAAAACCCCGCTAGTGGGTGGCGGTCCTGTTCCATTGCTCCGCTCTTCACGATTCTGCTACTTAAAGACGGTAATGAGGGTTCCTGGGGAATGCTTAGTGGATCAGTGATTCGTTGCAAGAAACGGGATGTTTAGTGAAAGGGGAAACTCCATGAGAGTTAGGGTTTCTACCACCATGGGTAGGGAAAACTCTCAAAACGTCGAGAGAGCATCGGAGATAATTGTTAGGTTGGTAAACTAGTATTCGATTCTACTATTCAAAAGTCCATTTTTCATCCCCCAACTTGTGCATTTTTTACAATCAATTCCTTGTATTTGCATCACTTTGTTAATCAAGAGTCTGCACGGAAAAGCTTTTGCCACTTCGAACTAAACCCCCAAAGATGAAGACCTCGACCGGACCTCAATAATAGCCTTCTTCAAAGAAAACACCACCCCCAAGTTTTCCGACTCATACGGACAAGTATATACCAACTAACTGGATTGGGAGCCCAAAAGACTTAACTAGAATAATTATGCAAATTCAAGGATTTGATTAAACAAATTAAAAAGTTGAAAGACTTGATTGAAAAAAGAAAAGCGCAAATTAACAAAACCGGACACATCACTTCCATAAACAAGACATGGTTGATTTGATGATGCGTTGTTATTGAATAGTAGCATGTGGTTTTCAGGGTAGACAATTTCAAGTTCTTTTCAGATTCTGCCTAGAGCCTAAAACTAGAATCCACCCATCAAAGCACATTCCCTAATTTTTGAACATAGGAACCTGAAACCTATCATTTCTCAAGTTCCAAAATTGATTCTAGGGTCTATTCAGATTTCACTTATATCAATTGTAATAAATCAACATCTTTAATGACCACAATTTCTTACAATACACTGATTATAACTCATATTTAGATATATAGACAATAAAAAATATTAATAAAGTAAAACCGGATTGGTGGGAATCGGTTCTGTTCTGATTCCCGATTCTATTTTATGTGATTTTACCTTAATGTGAATGATTTAGGCACGCGGCTGTTGCTATTTGACTGAAACAATTGGAATGAGCCAATGTAAGGAGGACGGCAGAACACCCAGAGACTCACGTTTTTCACGTGAGGATCTTCCTTTTAGTTACGGAGCAGGTAGAATACGACAGAGTCAATAAGGACAGCTTGACGTCAGGAGTTCGATGGGGGCCTCCAATAATTGTGACTAAAATAGAATTACTGATAAGGTCCGTCCTCAGTGAATAGCATTTGCTACATATTCAAATTTTGATGGATGACGCGTGTATTTTATAATTTTTCACCATAACGCGGTGCACATCATTAATTTCTTTTCTGTCCAACTGCGAAAAAACAGAAATGAAGAATTGAAATCTTCCGACACTCGCATTTTAATGCATTTCAATCGAATTGTTTTCGCATCGAGACGTGGATCCGCATATATTTTATCCATAATTTTCAACATATTTTTAAAAAAATCAGGCAAATCGAAAGGTGAATACAAAAGTCCCAGGCAATTTCACCGTAGGAAAGTAAAACGATGATTCTGTTCTTTTTACTCCTATTCTCACGCCTATAAGAGATCTCGGACTGGTTCCTCGAAATCATGGCTCAAGCCACTAATCCTTTTCTAGCTTATTATTAATCAGTCCATTCGAATTTTCGGGCCCTTCTCTGCTCGAAACCATGACCATGGCGGCCCCTGGAGTAGCCGTTTCGCTGGCCATAGCCAGACTTCATGATCTTCTCCACTGGTACAAAGACGTCATCGTCTATCCAAATTTAACAGATCAAATCTCTGACTCCATAAGCAATCTCCAGTGGATCCTGAACACCAGTATGAACGCCGAGCTCAGCGATGACTGCAGACAAAGGCTTCAGATTTTGGCTGATAAAGCTAAGGAAATGGAAGAATGCCTTGTTGAATGGTTCGAAGATCAGACGCCAAAATTGCAGAAGGGTTGTTTCGCCAAGGTGTTTGCTTCAGTTCGGCTCTTCTCAGTGACGAACCGAGCTCGCCACTGGGAAGGGATGGCCAAGGATTTCATGACGAAAGTCAGGTCGTTATCCAGCGAGCTCGCACCATCCAGTGAAGGGAATCGAGAAAAAACGAGGCAGAGGATGGAGTCCGATATCGTGGGCCGTGGCGAACATGTAAAGGTGCTTGTGGACCGGTTGACTGATGGCAAGTCCAACCTTCGGGTGATCTCGGGGGTTGGCAAACAACACTGTGGCAAGACCGCAGTGGTGAGAAGTGTCTCCAACATGCCGAAAATCAAGCAGCACTTTGAGCGTCGCGCTTGGCTTCATGTCACGTGCCCCGGGGCGGAGTCCTACTGGAAGCAGAGCCTCCTGGTGGACATACTGAAGCAGACAGCGGTCCGAGATCCGCCAAAAGACTTGGAGCACAAGGACGAGGAGCAGCTGTGTGAGATGCTTCATAAATCGTTGATGGAGCAGAGGTACTTGATAGTTTTGGATAACTGGGGCGATGCTGAACTCTTCAACGAGCTCTTGGTCCCATTCGTAGACTCGAAGAACGAAAGCAGAGTAACTGTCACAACTCGTAATGCGGAAATGTACAACTATGCAGACCCTTGGACGCCTGATCTCCACTTTCTCCCTGACTTGACCAATAAAGAGTGCGAGGATTTGCTGCATGTAAGCATCACTGGAGGAGGTAACTCCATTGATGACGATTCGCAATTGAAGATGACCATCAAAGAGGAAATTTTGAGCAAATGCAATGGTTCTCCTCCGGCTATCTCACTACTAGGAGGACTTTTGTCCACGGTGAAAGTGAGCAAGCAGGCGGCCCTCATCAAACAGCTCAAAAATCGTCTCACCCTCGAAAATATCATGCGCTGCTTCGACGAGTTGCCTAGTATAATGAAGCTATGTGTTCTTTACATGGCTCTCTATCCTGAGGAGTCCGAGGTCCCTACAAGGATGCTTTTCCGGCAATGGGCTGCTGAGTGGTTATTGGCAGAGGCTGCTAACGGGTTGGAACGATCGCTGTCGGCAGAGGACTGCTTTCGCCAATTAGAAAGAAGGAACTTAATCTGCATGGTACGGCAAAAACCGGATGGTAGCGCCCAATCATGTCGCATGCCTGCTTTTCTTCATGAATTTTTTCGTCAGAAAGCAAAAGAATTCGGACTTCTTAGGATAGAGGAAGAAACAAGGGTCACGGGCCCCAACCCCAAGCAGAGTGCCCAGCATCAACAGGTGCGAGGGCAAACCCCAGCGGAAGGACATTATAGTTGCCAGGTCCATTGCCTTCGGTCTTTTGCCTTGTTTAACACCAGTAAGCTTGAGACCCAAGGGAGAGACATCGTAGTTCTTGATGCATCACAAAATCTTCTTAAACCAAAACTTTTAGACAGACGCCTGTATTTGCTAAGGGTACTTGATCTCGAGGGTGTTTACAAGCCTGTACTCCCTGAGAACTTTGGAAATATACTGTCGAACCTAAGGTATTTGGGATTGAGATGGAAGATTCTGGATTCCATTCCGGAATCAGTCGGGAATCTGTTGCTCCTGGAAACATTAGATCTGAAGCACACCAACATAACCAAAGTGACGAGCGCCATTTGGAATGCAAAGAATCTCCGACATCTGTACCTGAGCGAAGCATCGTTCGGAAAGTCCATCCCACATCATATTATATCAGGGAAGCCTCCATATTGTAAACTCGAGACGCTATGGGGTCTGTTCATAGAAACTGGTTAGAGCCCCATGATAAGAGTGTTGAAGAAGCTGCGAAGCCTGAAGAAGCTGGGCGTGACATGCCGTCCCGGGGCAGTGAAGGCAGTGACTGAATGCTTTTCGAGCCTGACCAGGCTCGAGTCCCTGAGGTTGAGATCGAGGGACCTGTTAGGCCAGCCTGCAGTGCTCAATTTGAGTGAAATGAAATGGCCCCCATCTCTTTCAAACGTGTATTTGCTCGGATCATTGGAGTCTGTTCCGAGCTTCTCATCGGACTGTAAGAATCTGAAAGCGCTCACCTTGTCAATGTCAAGACTGAAAGGTGATCCAATGGAGGCCCTATACGACCTGAAAGATTTGATTGTTCTCAGGTTATTGGCTCGATCGTTCACCGGCAAAAGCTTGAATTGCAAAGCAGGTTTTCCAAAACTTCGCATCCTAAAACTATGGATGCTCGAGGAATTAGAAGAATTGTTTGTTGAGCAAGGGGCGATGCGTAGTCTCGAAGAGTTGGAAATCAGGCAATGCGAGAAGCTAGGGACGGTTGATAGCTTGAATCATATTGACAGCTTGAAAAGTGTGAGTCTTACAGGAGTTGATGAAGACCTTGCCAAGATATGGAAGAAAAACTAAAAGGTCGCCAACAGACGCTGGTCAAAACAGAGTTACTGTCCAAGGTGAAATCCATTATCATCATCATCATCATCATCATCATCATTGTTATTATTGTCATTATCATCATCAACGAAAGTGCAACTTTACCATGTGAAATTTTAGAAAAAATCAATTGTACTTTAGGAGAAATAAGAGAGAATATTTTAGAGAGCGAAATTGGTTGTTTCTTACAAATAAAAGAAGGGATCGTCCTATGGTACATTACTTGTGTAACCTATATGTTACATGAATATTAAGAAAATAGCAATATGAAGGCTTATCTTGTTCCCTGATAGATTTTGATAAATAAAAATTTGTTGTAATGTGTGAAAGATGTGCTTTACTATTACTATAATTGTATCTTGTAAATGTAAGCATTTTATCTTTACCTGTAGGTTTGGGATTTTCTGCATCCAATTTAAGATCAGGTCATTTTCGCGGAAATAAATAAACAACGAATGAAAATTCCATGGATGTTGCATACGGCAGTTTTATAAGTTCTTCATCTTCTTCAAACATATTTATCTTTTGCTGGCCAATTACAAAAAAAAAATTTACCCATTGCAGAAAGAGAGCCGGTAAGAAACAGATGAGCATCCACGTCGGTCCGGAATCATCAGCTTCCAATAATAAAAATTATCATGCTCATAAATAAGAGGATGTATATGCTTCTGTGTGCTTCATATATTTCCTTCCGTATCTCTTTCTGTGTAATTTTCTCCTTGTAATTCATGGCAAATGCTACTCTAGCCGAGAGTCTCAAAGAACTTATCTTCTTTTGGGATATGTGAGTTTAAAAATGTTAAGAGCTAGCTTGTGTTTCATCTGGCTTGTGTTTCATCTTTAACTTTTAGTATATCACGAATGCTTATAAAATGCAGTTTGTCTCTGAGATTGGACCTTACCTTATCTTGAAATCGGCTCACTACTACAAAGTATCTTAGTGGAATCTGTTTTTTTTTTCCTCCTTTATTTCGCAGAAATTGTTGTATGTTATTTTTTTTTCTCTTCTTTTACGGTTTAGCGGTCAAATATGGAATCCACACTAGATTTCCCGTATTTCGACTAGGCCACCTCTCTCGGACAATCCTAAGGGCACAGCTCCTCTTCATTGGGAAAATTATTCAAAAAATCATAAATCCTATTACACTTTTATCAATTCAATCATAAACTTTTCAATTTTGTCAATTGAATCTTAAATATTTTTACATTTTGCCAATTGAGTCTATCCAATCAATTTTGGTCAAAATTCGTTAACATGGACAATTTTTAATACGAAGTTAATATTTTTTTGATTTTTTTTTTTTTTTTTTGGCATTCTTCTTCCTTTTTGCCAATGGCTAGTCGGGTGAGGCTGGCTAGAGTTGCTTGAGCAAGGGTCACCCTCATCTGTCACAACAGAGGCCTAGCTGAGCAAATTCGGCCCCGTCCAAGCTAGATATAGTGAGGTTGGCTACATGTCTAAATGTAGCACAAGGCAGTATCCTATTACTTTCCTACAGCAGCATTATAAGATGTCTGATGGACACCTTATGGTAGTTTTTAAGAAGCTACCTCGCCCAACTCGTGTTTTAGCTAAAAACATATATGATGTATCACGGAATATGTAAGTTATAACACTCCACAATACAACTAAAGTTCAGTTATAGTTATATCAAATGAGTCAAGAATTACATAAAATTGGAGATTTTTCACCCTATAATACACAAATTACATGACGTCCTGAGATTTCCACATAATGTATTTTGTCAATCACTTTGAACCACTCTGTCAAACCATAGAAGAAGATTCATCAACCTAAGTTTTTCATCATGTTCTATGGAATGAAAAATACCATTCGCAGACAAGGATTTGCGGTTCAGTATCTGATATATCTACAATTCGAAACTAGGAGTTGGTCTGAAGAAGGTTCAATCTAAATCTAATCCAAAAGGGTGAAAATGGTGACCCATGCGTCAAACTGTATAATCAGCCCCCACTTTGTTTAAACTATTTTTATTTGGGTGTTTCGCATATATTACGTGAAATGATTAAGCTCAGTCATTATACTGGAACTATATTTTCAGCGTGAACATAAGAAAGAAACACCTTGGACATGTACTTCTCTAAATAACCATCAAAGACGACAATCAAGAAGATTAATGAATGCCCATTATATGTTTTAACTTCACTGAAGGGAAAAGAGGGAAAATATAAACATATATCCACCAAATCAGATATCATCATTACGCTTCTTAATAACCAAAGCTAAAAAGCACATGCATGCATGTCTAGATAGAATTTGGTGGTGCCATAGAACTAAGATTCCAAAAGCTTGAGCTTTCATCTATTTGTACTGGGGTTTCGGGCATTGTAGAATGAAGATTTCGATCCTATGAAGACCAATAAAAAAGCTATTGACTACTGACTTTCGATTAATCATCTTAAAATCAATCTATAACCTTTTTGTCCTATCGCAACTGAATAATTATCAAGATGCACAAAAGGTCCCCGACGTGATGATCCCATGAAAGTTGCATTAGTCTAGTGACTGAGCGCCTTATACCTAACTCATGATGTTTTCAAAGAACATCTCTTAATTAACTAATACGATGAGGGAAAAAAAAAACATTATTGAACGAATTTGTAGTTTCACTAAATTGGGAACCCATTTACTTTTTTAAAACAAGCATCAATGTCTTCACCTTGAAGATAATGTATGTGTTCCCCAACTAAACGTCTTCACATCAGGAGACACCGATCCTGGGTTTGAGCTCATTGACTGCACTGTAAATCTAATAAGATTGTATGCAATTAAATCGCTGATGAAGACTAGTGATAAATGCATGGGGCTCAGGCACATGTGAAACAAAGTTATGTAGAGCATTTGCATGTTGAAAAAGAAACAACCTACGCGCTCCTACACTAATTATTAACTTTTCTCCGATTAAGTTACTTCCTAGTTTTGCATGTACCAACTCTTATTTGACTTAGTTTCTTAACATTTATTTCAAAATTACAAACTACCCTCATCACTAACAGAAACAAATTCTTATATCTTCTACCGGCTTCTATTTACCTTCTTACAAACATCTTAAATTTGTGAACTATTATATGAAATTATCAACACTTATTTGAGTGATGTGCTAGCATCTTGAAATACTCAATGCTCTTGAGATCAATGTATAGGCTTCTTGTCCCGATGAGATAATTACCAAGACGTAAAGAAGGTCCAAATGTGGCCCCAAGAAAAATGATAAATAAATGAATGAATGAATTATTGAACGCGGTTTTACTCTATGTTGTCCATCTCCAAAAGAGATTACTAATAATGATACACTGTTTTCATGCACATGTGAAGACAAAGTTAGGCGGAGAATTTGCATTTTGGAAAGGAAACAAAGTACCTACTCGCATGGACTATTAAAGCTTGACTTTTAATGCCACCAAATTTGTTATTAGAGATAATCCCGACATATTTTGTATCTCCTTTACAGTTAAATTGCTGAAAAGACTAGTGATAGTCATGTGAAGCATATGCATATTTGAAAGAAAAGAAGATATGCACTTAACTGATGCCATCCATAAAGAATTTTCTCTTTTTTAGTGCTAAAGAAATTGAGTGGGATAAGAATGAATAGTTTCGAATTCGACTTTATGCTTGCAAAAGAGATGGAATAAAAAAAAAAAAAAGAGTTAAAGCAAGACAAATAAAAGAAAATCCTACTCCCTTAAAAGGTCGACTTTCAATGCCAAATTTGTTATTAGAGATGATCATGACGGTCCCCATTTCCGTTATAGTATAAAGTGCAATGATGCAGAAAATCTCCAGACTATCTGTAATTATATCTACTAACTATTCAAACCATTAGTAGGAAAACGTCCTTGTCCGTCAACAAATGCCAAAAAAAGAGGCACAAACTGACAAAGCAACGGAAGGTAAGATATTAAGAATATCTCCTAATTATTATTTACAGAATGATTAACTATTTCAACCCCATTTAGGAGGAAACAGGTGTCCTCGGCCGTCAACGATTACGAACAGAAAGGGCAATAAAATGACAAAGCAAAACGTGTAATCCCACATACAAGAACGTGGTTAATAAGCTGAGGAAAGGTGAGATGATATGGACCCTTCAAACTTGACTTTTAACACCGCACTAATCTTTTGTTAGGGATAGTTAGGATCCAAGGAGATAAGAAAAATCTATCCTAATCATCTCCAACAATATTAATTAATCATACAACCGCATTTTAGTAGGAACTTGTGTGTCCTTGTCCGTGTGTCCTTATCCGCCAACTAATGCAAACCAAAATATAACTTTGAATGAGGTTGAATTAATTATTGCACTTGGCATTTGTAAAGGAACTTCTAATTAAGTCTTTCAGTACTTATCGTCATTGTGAATGTCATCATATTTTTTAACATTCTATTTAAGATTTGGGCAAGGGTGTTGGGCCCTTGCGTACACCTCGCTGGCTAGAAACGTTAAGAAAAAAAAGAAGAAAAAAATAGCAATGACAAATCGAAAAAAATATTAAAATATTACTAAAAATTGTTCACAATAACACTACCCATGTCATGTAAGACAAACAACGTCTACAATAGTGATTTCTAGCCAAAATTGGCTAGATGGAGTCAATTGACAAGATGTAAAATGTTTTAGAACTCAGTTGATGCAATTAAAAAGTTTATGACTAAATTAACAAAACTTCAATAGGTTTATAAAATTTTGGACAATTTTTGTATTCGGCTACACATAACTTAATCGAAAGTATATTGATTATAGAGAGTTAAACTTCTATTTTATAAGACCAGAAACTTTATATTGTGTCTGAAATGAGAGTCATATTATGACCATTAATGCAATGTATAGCTCAAATGAATTTTGTAAAATTCTTCTATGATGATTTCATGAACCAACAAATGGTATAAAACTGCAGTGAAAATATATTACTAAAGCATTTTAATGTGCATTTAGAAACAAGATTTAGAGTCTTTGGAAATATTTAATTTTGTATATTTTAGAATAGACATGCACCAAAATGATTGGTGAACTCTGAAACATGGAACTTATTTGATATATCTAGGTTTTCCCTAATTAATATATATATATATATATATATATATATATATATATATATTCAATTTTTGTTGTTTCACTTGTGATTTTTCCAATTTTCCTTGTAAATTTGTTGTTAGAGACAATCCTGACATATTTTGTGTCTCCTTTACAAGAACATGTGAAGACAAAGTTAGGTGGAGAATTTGCATTTGGGAAAGGAAACAAAGTACCTACTCGCATGGACTCTTAAAGCTTGGCTTTACAATTAAATTGCTGAAAAGACTAGTGATAGTCACGTGAAGCATGTGCATGTTGAAAAGGAAACAACGTACACACTCAACTAACCCCATCTATGAGCATTGAGGTTGTTTTTTTTTTTTTTTTAATCAATCATATTTTAATTATTAACTTACTTTAAAATTTTTACCCTACCTCTTTATAAAACATGATAATCGGACCTCCTCCTACCTAAAATCAAACGTGAAAATCGAACTCCTTATCTCTCTTTTTTATATGAGAAGGATAGTTACTGGAGCAAACCCTAGTAATTTGTGACATGAGGCTCAATGGTAAAGAAATCAAGTGGGATGGGAACATCTAGTTTTAGGTTTGATTTATATATTTTGCAAAGAGACAAAGTAAAAATTCAATAAAGAAATTTTAAAGTAAGACAAATAAAAGAAAATCCTAATCCCTTAAAAGCTGGACTTTTGATGCTAAATTTGTTATTAGAGATAATCATGACGGTCCTCATTTCATCATGGTATAAAGAACAATGATGCGGAACTTCGGACTGCCTGTAATTATATCAATTAACCATTCAAAACCATTTAGGAGGAAAACGTCCTTGTCTGTCAACATATGCGGAAAAAAAAAGGGGCACAAAATGACAAAGCAACACAAGAGGGGATATTGACAAAATCTTCTAATTATCATTTGCAGAATGATTAACTGTTCAACCCCATTTAAGTGGGAAACATATGTCCTTTTTTTTTTTTTTTGAGCAAGGGGAAACATATGTCCTTGGCCGTCAACGATTACGAACAAAAAGGACCATAAAACGACAAAGTTAAACGTGTAGCACGCACATACGAAAACGTGATTAATAAGCTGAGGAAAGATCTCCCCCTGTTTGGATCACTGAAATGAAGCATGAGGTGATGTGGACCCTTCAAGCTTGACTTTTAATGCCACAAATATTTCGTTAGAGACAATTAGGATCCAAGGAGATATAAAGAATCTATACTGATCATCTCCAACAATATTTATTTATCATTCAACCCCATTTAGGAGGGAACATGTCTGTCCTCATCTGTCAACTAACACGGGCCAAAATATAACTTTAGAATAAGGTTGAATTAATTATCTTGTTGGGCATTTGAAAAGGATTGTCTAGTGGACACAAGAATATGAACCTTAGGTATGGCCTCGTCTCTGGTTGGCAAAGTATTGAGACCCTTGCCCAGTCCAAGCAAGGGTTACTAGCCCTCTCTAGCTAGAGTTGTCAAAAAAAAATAAAACAAAGAAAGGAAAAAATAAAACATAATGAAAAAATCCAAAAAATATATTAAAATATTATTAAAATTAAAATATATTAAAAATTGTTGTTCATACCGTGTAGGACGATTAGTGTTCATGTCAACAATTTATAGTAAAAATTGTCTGATTTAGTCAATTGACAAAATGCAAAAAGGTTTAAAATTTAATTGACACAAATAAAAAATTTAGAATTGAATTGACAAAAGTGTAATAGATTTGTCACTTTTTGGACAATTTTCCTATTCAAGTACATGTAACTTATCGGAAGTATACTGATTATAGAGAGTTAAACTTCCATTTTATGAGACCGAAAACTATATATTATATCTAAAACAAGGGTCACATTATGACCATTAATGCAATGTATAGCTTAAATGAAATGTTGTGAAAAAATTTCATGATTGATCAACGATTGATTTCATGAAACAGCGATTGGTATAAAATCAAAGTGAAAGTAAATTAGTAAAGCATTTTCATGCGCATTCAGAAATAAAATTTAGGGTCTACCAAATACACCAAAGTAATTGGTGAACTTTGGAAGGTGGAATTTAGCTTATATATATCTAGATTTTTCTTAGAAAGAAATAATCGATTGTATTGTTCCACCTGTTATTTTTCTAGGATTTCTTGCAAATCCAACTTGGAAAAGGTAGACCCTAGAGAAGAAAACTCCATTTTGAGGGGACCAAACTGTAGAAAGTAGGGGTGTGCATGGTCCGAGCGGGCGGTTCCCGACCTAGAACCGGGAACCGCCCGCTAAGGACCGGTTCCGAAAAATTGGATCTGGGATCCACCCGTTTGTTGCATGGATCCACCCGGGAACCGGACCGCTGGTCCGGGAACCGGACCGCTGGTCCGGTCCGGTTCCCGAGTGGATCCATGGAACCGATCTTGACGTGAAAAATCGACTCAATTGGACACGAAAAATTCAAGAATTAGAGAAATCTCGCTCAACTATTCTATCACCAAAACAGGTAGTGCTAAGAGGGTTCGTGGGGAAGAGTTTCAGTCATAAAAACCCCTACTCAACTCGAAGACGGCGACGCGAAGGCTAGTTAGAGACAAATCGAACTTCAGTCAGTCGGGAACGAACGGTTTGAACCAAAAGGAAACTCACTGGAAATGCCGAGGTTTGGGAACTAGAAGTCTTGTGCTTGAAGTCGGCGATTGGCGTTGAGGATGGGCGAGCAATGCTCGACGTTGATCCACTTCTCCCTCACTGTTGGCGCGGTGGTCGGCGCGGAGGCAAGCTATGGAGTCGCGGGTCACTGCTGGGTAGAGCAGAGGCTGTGGTGGGTGGCAGCCGGCGCAAGGGGGCAAACACGCCGAACAGCAGTCGCGGCCCGCGGGTCACTGCTGGGCAGCGACAATCATCAAAGAACCAAAGAAGATGAAGAAGTCGAAGAAGTCGAAGAAGAAGAGAGACAAAGAAGAGAGACAGACGGTCACAGAATAGAAGAACCAAAGAAGTTGAAGACACTGGATAGAGGAGAGAAGTCTCGGTTAGGGTTTGTTTTGTTTTAGTAATATTTTAATATTAAAAAAGTTCCGGTCCGGGTGGGCAGGCGGGCGGATCCGCCCATGGAACCGGGAATCGGACCGGTACCCACCGGTTCCCTCAAGAACCGTCGGTTCCGGGCGGTTCCGGTCCGGTTCCGAGCTGTCCGGGCGGTTCCTGGGTATTTTGCACACCCCTAGTAGAAAGTCGCCACTTTACTATCGATTTTGTACCCAAAATGACGGCGCTTGTATCGACATAGAAATGTTTGCAGCACATGCCTTATCCATGGATAAGAGTGCCGACGAGTAATTCTACAAAAGTGCTGACGAGTAATGAAAAAAAAAAAAAAGTCAAGGACCGTGATGAAGATGTGACAGAAGGCAATCAGGCTTTTGGCCACGGAATAATAGACTCTGAGGTGAAACGGAATAATAGACTCTGAGGTGAAGGAAGGCGGGCGATGAATAAGTGTTTAGGTACACTTGTCAAAATGGATCTTTAGTAGAAAAGAAAAAAAATAATTTTTTAAAATGTAAAAAGAATATTAAAAGGAGTGCACGGAATAAAATAAAATCAAATTTTTCATACCAAACAGTGAAAAATATTTTTAATTTATTTTCAGATTTCAAGCAAATACCAAAAATATTTCTTTCCCTAAGAAATGATTTCTTGGAAAACCATTTCGATATTGCTAGTATGAGTACCTAGAGGGGGTGAATAGGTATATAAAGATTTTCTCGATAATTTTTGTATACTTGCGCAATACTTAGACAGTTGAAGGATTTGCAAAGAGTAATATTCAATGTAAGACGAGCAAGGAAAGAGAGAATTAAACACGCGGTTTATAGTGGTTCGGCTTGATCCAAGCCTACGTCCACTCTTACGCGACAGCCCGATTGGCTGGATTCCACTATAATCAAAGAGCTGTTACGGTGTTGATCTTCCTTGAATTCTAGGTGTAGATGATCTACCACACTCGCTCAAGGTGTCACCAAATATAAACACTCTCTATGTATACAATTTCGCTCGAACCTCGACTCACAATCAAGGTTCTTCGGACTCGGAATTTTTCTACCGATCACACACTCAAAACAACTAGAACGTCTTCCTTTTATACTCCTTTATGCCATCATAGCCGTTGGCACTTACCAAAGGAATTCCTCCAATCTACCCGTTGGACGGAATCAATCAAGAAGATCATCCGAGCTATTTAAGGAATCGATGATAGCCCATCAATCTGTTCGCCCATACAATCGGGATCTTGGTTTCCAAGAATAGAACATTCCAAGATTATTTCGTCGACCATCGGATCTTCAATCGATCTTAGATAAGAATTAAAGAATCCGAAATGATTATCCAACCAAAGAATCTATTCCGAGAGGATAGGATCGAATCCTCAACCATATACCTCGGCTTTAGATTTCCTTCGTCACTTTGGATTAGAAAGACGTCGGTGAGAATAGACTTAAGTCTTGAGTCTTGAGTCTTAAGTCTTGAGTCTTGGGTCTTAAGTCTTGAGTCTTGGGTCTTGAGTCTCGAGAGAACAAAGTCTTCAGACTTTAAACTGACGGTCTCCGAACATCCAGACTTTAGACTGAAAGAAACGTTTTGACAGCTTCAAAATATTCTGGAAAGATTTCTCCAACAATCTCCCCCTTTTTGATGGTGACAAAACTTTCTTGAAGATTTGAACAACTTTGACCTGCAAAACATTTCTCAAGCAATATGGCTAACTCATAAAGATTAATAAAACAACCAGACTCTGCATCCATAGAAAATTGGTTAGTCTTTCATGAGAAACACCATATAACAACACTTGAATAAATGCAACCAGTCAAGCATCATAATCCACAGTCAATTCAGTCTAGTTCACACCCAAGTTCAAGTTCTCAAGTCATACTCAAAAATAAACATAACCACAAAAGTCAAAGTTTTTAAAAGATGTTGGTTCAAATTTGTTCTCCCCCTTTTTGTCAGCATTGAAAAGGGTGAGAAAGGAGTCATGTCTGCTTGGGAATGCGCACGATCTGGAAATCCCCAATGGACTGGACTACTCCTTCGAGCTTCTTCAGGTCTTCTCTCAGATGAGCTACCTCTTCTCCCTTGGCATTGGCTTGAAGTTGCAGAGCGAGGTCTTTGAGGTTATCCTCCAGAGAGACTGAAGATGCTTGTCCAGCATTCTTCAAGGCTTGGATTTCACAGTCCAAAACATATATCTGGCTACGCATTTCCAGAAGAATATTCATGATGCTACGAAAATCTGCAGAATCATCCGTCTGTGTACTGGCATTGATTTTCTCAGATGGAGTGTATGCAGACGATGGCGCTTCTGTATGGTCTGGCAGATTTGGAATCGACGTATCACCTTCTTCAGGCATTTGAGAGACATGAACTTCTTCTGGGTCTTCTGGAGATTGTCTTAGATCTTTACTGACAGCAGCATAAGGTGTAGACCTCTCTTGCTCGCTAACTCCCCCTGTCTCTAGGACATCGAAAGGGGAAGAGTGATGATCATGCTCTTGATTTTCCTTCTCTCCAGATTCATCAGCAGACTTTTCTTTTTCTTCTTCTCCTTCTTCTTCATCTTCTTTCTCCTTCTCTCTCTGTTCTTCTTCTTCTTTGTTCTGCTTTTCTTCTTCTCTGCTCTGCTGAAGTTCTGTCGGATGAGACACGAACGTCGGTTGGTCGAGCTTGGATAGTGGGATCTTCATCATCTTCATCTTCATCTTCCCGGGATAAGAGTTCTTTTCTTCTTTTTCGATGGGGCACCAATGACTTCTTTTCCTTTCCTTTTTGAAGCGATCTGACTTGGAGATTTCACTTTGAATTTCTCCATTGCCTTGGAGAGTTCTTGCGAGACGCATCTTCATTAACATTTTCAACCCTACCACCATCTTATCACACGGTCGAACACAAAATGTATGTGGCGGTTCAATGTTCGGATGTCGAAGATCTTGGTCACCGGACCGGGATAAGGCAATTGTCCTTTGTCTTTTGACATTGCTCTGTACATATGGAAGAGAATAGTGTGTGGGAGAGAAAACTTCCGTCTGAGTTGATCGCGTACATCAACTTTGCTTGAGAAGAGACACGAAGTCTTTGACGTAGACTTCGGTCGAGACAGTTGATCACAATCTTATGAAGCACAATGTTGATGGCATTCATCCTGGAATAGGTAATTTTCTTCTCTACGTCCCTATCTTTGACAAGATCCAGAGTAGTAGTACGAGCAGGTGAGACTTTGATTGGGAGATAGCGTCCCCGTTCAACTCCAACTATGTCCGCCAACATATTCACATCTACTGTATAGACTTGGTCTCGAACACTGAATGAAATTCTATTCGCATCCAAAAAGCTAAGATTTGAATAGAAATAAGCGGTCAGTTGAGCATACCCGTCCGTAGAGTCAGAGCAAAAAGTCTCAAGTTGAAGCAAATTCAACTTCTCTCTTAAGTTCACGTTGATGGTGTCCAGGAAGTTAAAATCGACACTTCTAGGGTTTATCACCCCTCTTTTCAACAGCCTGAAATACACTTTTTCCTGATCCTTGGATTTAAACAAATCCATCCGATTTCCTTTCACCTTTGCTGCCACACCCATTCTGGGTTTAAATTCAAGGAACATTTTATCGTCATCGTTCCCGTCAATCGATTTTGTCCGGCAAACGAGGGTCTCTGGGAATGTTCGCAAGAGCCTCCTCCTCGCCCCTTCCTTTCGGAGCAACTCCCAATTCCTCCATTTTCCGCAGAAAAAGATACTCATTCCCATAATTTTTGTCCTTAAGGAAGTCATCTATATATTTTAACGAAGAACCGGAGCTTTTCAACGCACGATAAAGCTTATAGATAAAGGAGGGTCTTTGGACTCTTACTGGGTCGGCTTCCTCGATTATCTCTTCTTCCAGATGTTGACTTGCACCTTGTGGGGCAGGAGATGATGAATGACGTGGAGGAGAGCGAATTGGACTTTGTCGCTGACTTGATAAGTCTTCTTCCTTAGTAAGATCAAAGTGAGTCGGTCCCTTCTCCATTCTTTGTGGTCCCCTGTTTGCGATTCTTGATGATTTCCTCGAAGACGACATCTTTCTTTGTCTATTGGAAGATTCCTTCACTTGCTTTTCCCAAGAAGAATGACCACTTTCTCGACGATGAACAAGAAGTAGAAACATATCGGGAGAAGAGTGCCTTTTAGGGTTTTGAAAATTGGGCGTAGAATAACCGTATATATATATGTACCTCGGATTTGAAAAGAGAAGTTTAATCGGTACAAGGAAAGTGTACGAACACTTCTTTTCAAAATCAATAACTGCCAAAATTAATTCCTTAAAAAAGACAAGATTTCATATTTCACACGAATTATATCTGAATGAAAGAACGTACCTTTTTGAGATAAAATAGCAACTTACAGTCTTTAGCCATGAATGATTGAGTCTCAGGATTTAAAGTCTAAGAGATTAGAGTCTTAGAGTTGGTGAGTCTCTAGACTTTAACTTCTTCAAGCTTCAAAATGTTGAGTCTTGAGCGGATGAAGTCGAATTGATTTTTCTCCAAAGGCTTTGTGAATATATCCGCTAGTTGACTCTTTGAATCAACAAATTGAATTGAGATTTCTCCATTTAGAATATGATCTCTAATGAAGTGATGTCGAATCTCAATATGCTTTGCTCTTGAATGAAGGATTGGATTTTTGGTGAGATTGATCGCGCTGGTGTTGTCACATCTGATTTCTGTGCATGAGTCTTCAATGCCAAAGTCTTGTAGCTGTTGTTTTATCCAGAGAATTTGCGAACAGCAACTTCCAAGAGCTACATACTCTGCTTCTGTCGTTGAGAGAGCTACAGTGCTTTGCTTCCTTGAGAACCAAGACACTGTCCTGTTTCCAAAGCGAGTTGACAAGTTCCGGAAGTGCTCTTTCTATCGACTACGCAACCGGCCAGATCGCATCGAGTATCCTAGAAGATTAAAGTCTCCCCTCTTTGGATACCAAAGACCGATACTTGAAGATGAAGCAACGTATTTGATAATACGTTTCACGGCAATGAGATGTGATTCTCTAGGATCTGATTGAAACCTAGCACGATGCAAACACTCAACAAAATATCAGGTCTAGAAGCGATAAGATAAAGAAGTGAACCGATCATGCTTCTATATAGCTTTTGATCAACTTTCTTCCCTTCTTCATCTTTGTCTATCTTCAAGGAACTTGACATTGGTATGTCGGTCTTCTTGCAATTTTCCAATCCAAATCTTTTGACAAGATCATTAGCATATTTTTCTTGGAAGATAAAAGTTCCTTCCTTCAATTGCTTTATTTGAAGGCCAAGAAAGAATGTTAATTCTCCCATCATACTCATTTCAAACTCATCCTGCATAGACTTAGAAAATTTCTTGCAAAGACTTTCATTAGATGATCCAAAAATAATGTCATCAACATATATTTGAACGAGTAAGAAACTTTTGTTTTCCTTTTTGATGAACAGTAGTATCTACTTTACCTTTGACAAATCCGTTCGTAATAAGAACTTACTTAGTCTGTCGTACCAAGCTCGAGGTGCTTGCTTTAGACCATACGAGCCTTTTTCAGTCGAAGACCGAGTCCGGCTTCTTTGGGTCTTCAAATCCAGCGGTTGTTCCACATAAACTTCCTCTTGGATAAATCCATTTAGGAAAGCACTTTTGACGTCCATTTGGAATAACCTGAAATTTTTGTAACAAGCAAACGCAAGCAATAACATACAAATAGCTTCTAACCTTGCTACGGGCGTAAGTCTCATCATAGTCTATTCCTTCTTCTTGCGTGTATCCCTTGGCCACGAGTCTTGCTTTATTTCGTACGACTTTTCCTTCTTCGTTCATCTTGTTCCGAATACCCATTTAGCTCCAATAACGGTTTTACCTTTTGGTTTAGATGTCAATTCCCAGACATCGTTAATGTTGAACTGTCTGAGCTCTTCTTGCATAGCTTCGATCCAGCTTTCATCAGATAAAGCTTCTTCTATGCTTTTTGGTTCAATTTTAGAGATGAGAGCAACAACACTAGATTCTTCACGCCTTTTTGATCTGGTGCGGATTCCTTCATTGATTTCGCCAATAATGAGATCTTTAGGATGACTGGATTTGTGTTTCCAGTTACTGGTCGATTTGCTTGGTTGATGATCTCTTTCTTTATTTGAATCTTCATGAGCTTCTTGATGTTGAACTTCCAGAGTCTGAGATGCTTCTTGAGTTGAAGACTTTGGAAGGTCTAGAGTGAGTTCAGACTCTTCATATTGAGTCTGGTTGGATTCATCTTACGCTGAGTCTTGGAATTTGACATTCATTGATTCTTCCACAGACCGGCTTTTCTTGTTATAGACTCGTAGGCTTTGCTTGATGTAGAATATCCAAGAAAGATGCCTTCATCGATCTTTCTTCAAACTTACCAACTCGATCACTTGCATTTTTCAAAATAAAGCATTTGCAACCAAACACATGAAAGTATGAAACAATAGGCTTCTTACCTTTGAATAATTCATACGGGGTTTTCTCAAGAATAGGTCTTAAAAAGACTCTATTTATAATATAGCATGCTGTTGAAATAGCTTCAGCCCAAAACCATGAAGAAATTTTGCTTTCAATTAAAAGTGTTCTAGCCATTTCTTGAAGAGATCTATTCTTTCTTTCCACAACTCCATTTTGCTGAGGAGTGTATGGAGAAGAGAATACATGTTTAAAACCGAGATTCATCACACAATTTTGTGAAATCTTGATTTTCAAATTCTCCTCCATGATCTGTTCTTATACTTGAAATAGCACATCCTTTTTCATTTTGAACCTTTTTAGCAAACTTCTCAAAGTACGAAAAGGTTTCTGACTTATTTGCAAGAAAATATACCCAAGTAAAGTGAGAGAAATCATCCACAATTACTGGGCAATATTTCTTACCTCCAATACTCTGAGTTCTGGTTGGTCCGAAGAGATCCATATGCAGCAACTGTAGTACATGATTAGTAGAGACATTATTTATTGGTTTAAATGAATTTCTTACCTGTTTTCCCAGAACACAGGGTGTGCATGGATCGGACTTTTGATATGGTAATTTGGGTAGACCTCGAACAAGCTGCTTTGATGAGATTTTGGCTAATTGCTTCATATTGACATGGCCAAGCTTTCTGTGCCATAAGCTTGCTTCATCTTGGATTGAAATTAGACATTGAGATTCATTCATCTTCATGTCTAAGAGGTAGATGTTTCCATGTCTTCTAGAGTCTTTACTAATTCCATGGCAAATTCCTTCTTGAAAGGAGATCTTGAAACCAGTATCACACAGTTGGCTAATGCTGAGAAGGTTATAGTTGAGTCATTCTACTAGAGAAACATTGCTTATTGTGAGATTTCCAATTCTCACAGTTCCAAATCCCACGATGCTTCCTTTGCCGTTTCCTCCAAATGAAACATTTCGCCGTTTACTTGAACAAGCTTTACGAAGCATTTTGAGTCTCTGTCATGTGTCTTGAGCATCCGCTGTCAAGATACCATTTTATCTTTTTCTTGACGGAGACCTGCATTCAAAAGAGAGTCTCAAGCTTTCTTTGGTACCCAAATTTTCTTGGGTCCTTTGATGTTAGTAGGATAAGCATTATTAGGCCACACTTTCTTAACGGTTTCCAAACCATAGGACAGTCTTTTTCAAAATGATCTTGATGTTACATTTTGAACATCTTAGAGCATTTCGACCTACGACTTTACAAAGACTTTCTTGAAATGATTTTTGTAAGCCTCTTTTGACGGTCTTTTCTTAATTCTTTCTTTTACTTTTGGAAAATCAATCAAGGGGATTGTTTCCGCTGTCATACCTAGACCAGACTTATTAAAGTAAGGTCTTTGGACCGAAAGAACTTTTTCAAGTTTTTCCGACCCTATCGAAAACTTCTTTGAAATATTTGATAAGTCCGTTTTTAAGAAAACATTTTCTTTCAAAAGATCATCTTCTTTTTCTTTAAGAGCAGAAACATTTAGGTCTAGACTTTTAACTCTCTCCTCTAAAGTAACTTCCTTTTGTTTCAGAATTGAGTTTTCCTTTTTAAGTTCGGAAATCCTTTTGAGAGAAGTCTTAAGATTGAAACACAGTTCATCAATATATTTAGAGACTTTGACAGGAATTTTAAAATCACTTACCTCAAATTCAGCACATGAGTCGATCCAGAAATCTGAGTCGAGTCCGAATGTGCCATCAAACATATGTTGGCATATTCATTATCACTTTCTTCACATTCTCGTATCACTCCGTGGTTTCGGCTTTGAGAGCCTTTCGAAACTTCTCAGCTTTTCCTCTTTTCTTTTTCGAAGAGGACAGTTGGGTCGATGTGTCCCTTCTTCTTACATTCGAAGCAAACTACATCTCTGTTTGGTTCCTCATCATTAACAGACTTGGTCTCTGTCTCGAAAACTTTGTTTCTTTGGGTTGAACTTTCTGCCTTTTCTATTCAGTTTCTTGAATCTTCTTATCATGAGAGTGAGCTCCTCATCATCCATATCATCTTCAAATCTGCATCATCGGAATCATCATTTGATTTTAGTGCAATAGATTTCTTACCTCTTGGATCTTCGTCTTCATTAATTCGTTCCACTTCGTAAGACTAAGAGTTCCAATTAGCTCGTCTACGAGATAATGGCATGATTCTTTGCGTCTCTCTTATTGAAGTCTTTATATGATTCCAATCCTTGGAGAGTCCACGCGAAGCTTGTTCACCTTCATGGGATCAGAAATTTTTTGTCCTTGGTTCTCAAGACCATTGACAATATCCGTAAAACGACTAAACATGTCGATTCTGATTCTCCTGGTTTCATTTTGAAGGCTTCATATTGACCGAGGAGAATATTGATTCTAGTCTCCTTCACTCGATCTGTTCCTTCATAGGTGATATGTAATCTATCCCAAACTTCTTTTGCTGTAACACAAGAAGATATTCTGTTATATTCAGTTGGAGACAAGGCACAATATAAAGAATAAATTGCTTTTGCATCGAGTGCTTGTCTCTTGTTTATTTCTTCTGTGGCATTCCGGCGGCTTCAACAGTTTCTTTCCCTCTTTCGTAGACTGATGCAACAGCGGAGTGATTCCTCTTTCCACAACATCCCATTCCGGAGAGGATCCTTGGATCGTAGGAAAGCTTTCATCTTGTTCTTCCAGATGTTGTAATCCTTTCCGTCAAAGTAGGGTGGTCTGGTATTGCTTTGCCCTTCCATCAGCCCTGGTGCTAGCATACTAGCCATGGATCTTTTACTCTGAAGTAAAACGCTTCAAACAAAGTGAGAACACGGGCTCTGATACCAATTGATATTGCTAGTATGAGTACCTAGAGGGGGGTGAATAGGTATACAAAGATTTTTCTCGATAATTTCTGTATACTTGCGCAATACTTAGACAGTTGAAGGATTTGCAAAGAGTAATATTCAATGTAAGACTGAGCAAGGAAAGAGAGAATTAAACACGCGGTTTATAGTGGTTCGGCTTGATCCAAGCCTACGTCCACTCTTCTGCACTGACAGCCGATTGGCTGGATTCCACTATAATCAAAGAGCTGTTACAGTGTTGATCTTCCTTGAATTCTAGGTGTAGATGATCTACCACACTCGCTCAAGGTGTCACCAAATATAAACACTCTCTGTGTATACAATTTCGCTCGAACTGTCTCACAATCAAGGTTCTTCAGACTCTGGAATTTTTCTACCGATCACACACTCAAAACAACTAGAACGTCTTCCTTTTATACTCCTTTATGCCATCATAGCCGTTGGCACTTACCAAAGGAATTCCTCCAATCTACCCGTTGGACGGAATCAATCAAGAAGATCATCCGAGCTATTTAAGGAATCTGATGATAGCCCATCAATCCTGTTTGCCCATACAATCGGATCTTGGTTTCCAAGAATAGAACATTCCAAGATTATTTCGTCGACCATCGGATCTTCAATCGATCTTAGATAAGAATTAAAGAATCCGAAATGATTATCCAACCAAAGAATCTATTCCAGAGGATAGGATCGAATCCTCAACCATATACCTCGGCTTTAGATTTCCTTCGTCACTGGATTAGAAAGACTGTCAGTGAGAATAGACTTAAGTCTTGAGTCTTGAGTCTTAAGTCTTGAGTCTTGGGTCTTGAGTCTCGAGAGAACAAAGTCTTCAGACTTTAAACTGACGGTCTCCGAACATCCAGACTTTAGACTGAAAGAAACGTTTTGACAGCTTCAAAATATTCTGGAAAGATTTCTCCAACAATTTCTACTAAACAAACGAAGTTTCAATTTTTTTAGAAAAAATTATAAAAAATTTCCACTAAATTTGTATAGTATGAAAGTATTTTAGTAATATATTTTAAAAAATATATAAGAAACAAGATTTTCTAAATTTTGTTGAATGGATTGAGTCGGATTAGGCATGGATTAAAAATTTTGCATTACAATAAATATATCATAAGTGGGTTAAATTGGTCAATTTAAATGGGACCATTTATAACTCGATCCTGAACTAACTCAACCCATCGGTTTGACAGCTCTATGTACACAATATGATATATGATTGATGACCAATCAAAGAAGATGACTAATGACTTGACTTGCTTCTATATTGTCCTCCATCGTTCACCCTTTCCTTAATCTACAATAATAAATGATGACGTGGTAGTATGGTAGAGAAGAGAGAGTAGGTCCCGGTAGTGGAGACGGTAGCATCGGTGCCAGCGGGGACGAAGAGGGTGCGGAGATGGGAAGTATCGAGGATGTTGATGGTGGAGAGGATGGAGCCGAGAAAGGTATTGAGGATGTCGCTGACCTGCTGAAGACAGATTTTGGTAGGGGTGTGCAAAAGAACCGGGAACCAGACTGGAACCGCCCGGAACCAGTGGTTCTTGAGGAAACCGGTCTGGTTCTTGGTTCCAATTTATGGGAATTGGTGGGTACCGGTCCGGTTTCCGGTTCCATGGGCGGATCCGTCCACCCGTCCACCCGGACTGGACCGATTATATTAAAATAATATATTAATTTTTAATATTAAAAAATTGAAATTATTAATTAACAAACCCAAATCAAATAACTAAAAAAATCAATTAAAGTGGGTAATCTCCAGTCAAACCAAATAGAGAGGTCCTAAAATAAAAGCTAGTGTAGTTTCTAATATATGACATCCCAAAACTTATTTTTTCCGACAACATTGAGATGATTATGAAAATTTGGTTATATGTGTTATTTATCTACAGTTGTATGTATTTATTACCTTTGTGACTTTTCAGTAATTGAAGTGCTCTAGTCTTGATCTTCAATATTTTGGAGTATTATTTGAAAAAGGTCTAACACTGTTCAAGACTGAATTATACTTGGCTGATGAGTTACTGTGATTAGTGACCGTTCCTTAATGTAGGATGCTCCTTCCATGACGGAAGAAGTTTCCTAATGCGATTCTAGAATAAGAGAAAAATGGTCCGTTTTTGCTCTTTCCTTTCTGCAAGTTTTGTCACATTAAAAAGCAGCTGTAGAGGTTGGTTAGTTGATTAGATTGCTGTTCTAAATTTCTTATATGACCTCTCTTTCAAAAGCAATCATGTTTTCTGCATCCAAGACTGGTGAAGAGCATATAGAATTGAAGTTATTCCCTGAACCTTTATGGAAGAAAAGAAATGATAATTTTTAGTTCAGTCAATTAGTCTCTCAAATTTCTCTTTTCAATCTTCTAAATCTTGTACTTTAACTTTGCTCTTGTTTTTGGTCTAACATCTGGACACCCATTACAGCATTAATTGGAACATGTTGATAATCCACTGAGTTCACTACCTAACCGTTAATGGATAAAATTTTATTTTAATCTTTTGTAGAATTTATTATCTTCAAGTGGTCATGGTTGACTCATCTTTTGATTTTTGTACTTTTGTTATATAACAATCTCGAAATGGCAATGACATTGATTCAACATTATATTTTGATTTCTAGTTATTGTAACTTTTGGT
The DNA here is from genome assembly GCA_017140185.1 of Eucalyptus polyanthemos subsp. polyanthemos. Lineage (NCBI taxonomy): Eukaryota > Viridiplantae > Streptophyta > Magnoliopsida > Myrtales > Myrtaceae > Eucalyptus > Eucalyptus polyanthemos. The sequence continues at coordinate 47,313,650 of CM029466.1, read as the reverse complement.
TTCTAATATATTACTTTATATGAAGAGTTCTCATTGTGGGATGGAAAATGTTATTATTATTATTGTGAGATCGGTTCAATGGATCCACCTGGGAATCGGATCGGACCAATGGTTTGATTTCCGAGTGAATCCATGCAACTAATGAGTGGATCGCGGTTCTAATTTTTCGGAACTAATCCTTAACGGGCGGTTCTCGATTTTAGGTTGGGAATCACCCGTCCGGACCATGCACACCCCTAGATTTTGGGACAAAGAGAGGAGGAAAAAGAAAGAAAGTGAGAGAGAGGGAAGACGAAGTCTGACGTGGGGCCACTGGTGTACACGTGGCAATTAATGGGTGGCTTCAAGTACGTCTGATGTGGTATGTCTCAAGTACCCAATATTTTCTTAGTGGATGGACCCACATCTGTGTATAAAAATGCTTCCGTCTCCTGTGGGAGGACAAATTCTCAGGTTCACCTCCTCCTCCTCCTCCTCCTTCTCCTCACTCTCTCTCAACCCCAGGCAAAATTCATTTGTTGAAGGAGAGGAGACAGTACTGCAACCTCAGAAAAATCAGCAAATTTTCTCAAAATTGTACTTTGACGCAAGTTGGTATGTAATGAACTTCAAATTTTTCATCAATATCTGTTCTCTCGTGTGGAACTCTATTTGTCTGACAAAGCATACCATTTTCAGATTTCCTTCTTTCCGGGAAAAACGGGATAAGAACGCTTCAAGTGTCAAAAGTTGGCATAAAGGGACACTTAAGTGCTAAAAGTTACGAAAGTGACACTTAAGTGCCACTTTGTAAGAAAAGTGGGACACCTGAGTGCCACCTCCGGCGAAGGCAGCCGGAAATCATACGTGGCAATTAAATATGATTATTTCTCGTCGAGGTGGCTCGCCGGAGAGCTGAGTCAGCTCTAATTCACCCAAAACGACGTCGTCTCCTCAGGTTGGCCAAAATGGAGCCCTTAAATCAGCCAAAACGACATCGTCTCCCCCATTGCCCCAAATCTAAAACCCTAAATCAGGCAAATTGCCATTGAAGCGTTGGAGCCCTAATCCCAAACCCTAACTCGATTTGCCCCAAATTCTACAGTTGGATATTAAGAATGGAGAGCAGGACTTTCAGCAGCAACTCAAATTTCTCTCGCCAAAGCGAAGGAGAAGGCGAGCGTTTCTGTTTTTGTGGGTTACCAAGTCCAAGAAGAATATCGTAGATGCGAAGGAATCCTGGGAGAAGATTCTATGGATGTGCCTGATACAGAGAAGGGTCGAAGTGCAAATATTTCGAATGGGTTGATGCAAAATTCTCTCACCGAACCACAGAGGTGATATTAGACCTACTTGATGGATGTCATCAACCTCCATCTACACCTGTGGACGATTTGGACGAGGTTGACTCAATGCAAGCTCAAGCATCCTAACCATTTGAAGAATGAAGTTTCAAAGATGAATATTGAACAGAAGTGTTACCGAGCGTTTATTGTGTTGCTGTTTTTTTTGTCTATCCTATTTTATGATGAAATGTAAAGTATTGGAAAATGAAAAGAAGTTTCTCCGACTGCCATAGTTGTAAATGAGGTCAAGGAAAGGGAATGAATGAATGAATGAGATGCTATTTGTACTATATTTTTGCTTATTCTCGAATATAAATCGGTGATGATGGAATGTATATTGGGTGGATGTGTTGTGGTGACTTCTTTTCTTCAACTGAATGTAAACCAGTAGCAATGAATCGAATGGAGTTGGCATAAGTTGAACATTCGTATATATAAACCAGCAGCTTCTCTGGTTTGCGGCAAATCACCATTTACATAGGATAAACATGAGTGATTACTCGAGTGCTATAAGTTCTATATAGTGATCACTTAAGTGCCAGTCGTGATTAAAAAAAAAGTCATTTAAGTGTCAAGTTAGTATCAAAAGTGATCACTTAAGTGCCATTTGTGATTAAAAGTGAACACTTAAGTGCCGAGTTTTTTAGAATGTGATCAGTTAAGTGTCAATTTTGTTTGTACGTTTCATCTATAAACTGCACCAGCCATCAGCTGCTATCAACCACCACGACCGCCCACCACTGGCCACCATCGGCCTTTAGCCATCACCACCAGCCACATCAAGCATTCCAAGCATCCACTTGAGCCACTACTATGATGTTGGTATTCTACAGTGCAGAAGTTCCTAGTGCCTTACACCAGCTTGCACCAACACTACCTGGTGCAAGATGTGTGCAAGATGTGCATATTGCACACTTACATCTTGCACCAAGTGCAGCACAAACCCCCAATCCCCCAACCCCTATAATAGACCCACCAGCCTATCAGTAGGCATCAGCACCAACATCTTAGCTACCACACCAGCACATAGCCACCACCATAAACCCACCATTAGCAGCCACTGTTGGTGGTGGGTCATGGGTCTGTTGCAAAAAGGGTTCATGCAAACTATACTAGCTACAGCAAAAGGCCTCAACCCAATCCACATAGTGGACCCACCACCATCAAGCTTCACCAACCGCCACCACCAGCCACACAAGCACCCAGTCACCACCACAGATCCACCACCAAAAGCAGAAAGCAATAAGTAAAAGTAAAAACAAAATACAAAAAATGAAAAAGGCACCAAAGATGACAAGCAACAAAATCATTTCATTGATATTGAAATGAAGTCTCACAAAGTCGATGACAAACTATTTAAAAGAAAACATCCACAGTAAAACAATTGACTCGTCAGCCCCACAAACCATATCCCATCCCATTTCATTAATCAATATGCACAATGCCTCCTGTTCATGCTCCTTTCACTTGATTCATAATCCTTGTGCTTTTTCTAACTGGACGTGAGGTTTCTTCTTCAACTGTCTCAAGATGTGTTGATTCTGATGGAGGTGCAATTGTTGTAGGCTGAACTAATTGAGAAGGAGCTGGAGCTGCAACTGTCGTAAGCCGAACTGATTCAGATGGACCTGTAACTGGGTTTTTCTTACTCTTCTTTCTTGTTGGCGCAACCAATGTCTTCTTCTTCTTTGTTGGCGCAACCGTTGATTCTTGAGTTTGGCTTTGAGAGATAAGAACTTCTGAACTTCTCCCAGGCTTCAAAAAGAAAACTCAATTATTAACAAAAGTTTGCACCATAAATTAAATTAAATACAGCCTAGTAAGCTTATAAAACTTACATTAAAAATAAATGTTCCAGAACGCTCATCTGTATAAAGCCCATAACCATACTGTTTTAGCCTCTTTCCAAGAGCTCCTCTTGTTCGAAGGGGAACGTCAGTTTCAGGTACTTGTGATTGATTAGCCCTTCTTCTCGCATGTGATTTCTTGGGCTCTTGTTGTGGCTGTTTAGCTACAGCAGGGGCTTCTTCTGGGCATTCGAATGCTAGACGTCTTGTAGATGGCATTCTTGTAGGTGGCTCATGATTTGGCTTTCTTTTGGTTGTTTTTCTATTTAGCCCTTTAGCTTCAATGACACCTTCTGTTGGCTTTTGTGGTGGCCCTTGTGATGACCCTTCTAGTGGCCTTTGTGGTGACCTTGGTGATAAATCTTGTGGTGACCTTTCAGTTGGGCCCTTTGTTGACAGCTGAGCTCTAGCTTGCCTTCTTCGAACCTGAGAAAAAGACAAATGATATCATAAATATAACATCAGGCCATTGTAAAGGAAAACTAAACACAAATTATTTAAGTTACCGGGTATTTTTTTCTCTGCTTCTGCTGAAGAACAGTCGACTTAACTGGCCCTCCAGTTGCTTCGGCCAATCCTTGAGTTGGCTGTCTACCTGGCCTTGTTTGAACAAACCCTTTAGTTTCAGGTACAGCAAGGGCTTCGACCAATTCTTCACGTGTCATTCTCCTGACCTGACAAAGACAAAAATATTATGTCAATTAGTTGTACATATTTGTTTATACAAACCATAAAACAACATAAACACAATTGTCATGACTTTTTGGGTTTATTGTTGTCGACTGAAGAACAGACGACTCACTTCGCATTTCTGTTTGTCCTTCTCCAATTGTCCCTTCACTAAGCCCTTCAACTGGCCTCAACTGTTTCTGTTGCTTCCTTAATTGACAGCCTTTAGTATTGTGCCATGCTATGTGGCAAAAAGAGCACTTCATCTTTACACCTGTCCTACTCATCCTACGTTGACTTGAGACCTCTCCCTCCGTCATTCTTCATTTTCGCTTTGGCCTTTCCATTCTCTTCTTTAGTGGCAAAGGTTAAGGTGCTTCATGATCTGTTGGCTCCCAAAACTTGGTACCTCTAATTGGCTGCAATATGCATTGGTACGAAGCAATATATCTCGGTTTCTTGTACCAATCATCAAGGTAGTCTTCTGTGTTGTGGCCCTTCAATTGAATGGCACATATGGCATGTGCACAAGGAATTCCACTTACTTGCCATGCTCCACATGAACACTTCCTCGTACCTAAATGGACAACATACTTATCAGAGCCCTTCATTATCTCATGTCCTTCATCCCCATTCCAAATGGGATGACAATACCTACTCGTAGCCAAGTTCTCATCCAATTTTTTAGCAATCCTAGGACCACATTGCCTAGTCCAGTTTGCAGCCTCATCCCTTTGTTTGTGCAGCCGAGTCATAACCATAACCCTTATGTCTTCAAGCATCGAGATAATTGGTTTGCATCTGGCATCTATTATCCTCCCATTGAATGATTCGCAGATGTTGTTATTTATGTTATCGCACTTGAATTCCTCGCTGAAGAACGCCATACACCAATACTTTGGTTCTGTTTGGAATAGTGCATCATAACCTTCCCTTGTCAATTGAAGCAGTTCTTCTTTGGCCATCCTAAAATCAGCCATATTCATGCTCTTTGCTAGCTGCCAAAATTTGAACTGTAGCTTCTCCCCTTTATAGTTCTTTCCCCAATTTGCATATATGTGCTGCGCACACATTCGATGCTCGGCATAAGGCAACAACTCAGCTATTGCTGGAACCAGTCCTTGCAATAATTCAAAAAAAGAAAAGAAATGTAAGCAAACGACATGTTCATGTCAACAAGCAAACAATTGACCAAATCTTTCAAAGAGTACCTTCTGTTGGTCACTCATGAATGCCCACCCTGCACCATTTGTTATCTCCAAATCAACCATCAAATTTTTTAGGAACCATGACCAATTGTCCTTGTTCTCTACCTTCACAACAGCCCAAGCTAGTAGAAACATCTGATTGTTTGCATCTATTCCAATTGCAGCCAGCAATTCTTCCTTGCACAAGCCTTTCAAAAAACACCTGTCCAATCCTATAATCCGTCTACAACCAGATAAAAATCCTCGTTTGCATGCATCGAAGCAAACATAGAACTTATCAAACTTGGTCTCAATATCAAGAAGTGATCTCTCCACAACCTCTATATACACTCTACTTGAAGGATTTTGCAGCCTACACTCCCAAGCATAATCCCACACCTGTCCATATTCGCTGCTGTATTGATCAATGAGTATCTTCATCACCTTTTGCTTCGTTCTTTTGCATTGATTCCTGCTTATATTGATGCCAACCTGCTCCTTCACCAGCAACCTGAACTGAGTACTATTCATTTGAGGCATCATCTTAATCAAATTAAAGAAGTGCTTGCACAACCATGCACTTGTTACCCTTTTATTTTCAAAATTAATGGAACAAGTATGTTCCTCTTCGTACGCTATAATCTAGAAAGATCCACTTCTCCTAACAAATGCGCCATAGATCCTCCATAGACAATTTTGCTGCGAACACTTAGCTCTTACAAAGGCCTTAGTGTTTCTAATGAAGTCGATGTTCCTCTGTGCAGCAATGGAGTTCTTCAGTATAGCTTCTCTAAATTGTTTTGCATCTTGAAATTTCATACCTACCGACAAAGTAAGAGAGGCAACGGATGGATCATAAGAAGGAAACTTACTTTTCCTTCTCCTTGTACGCACAATTCCTTCATCTTCTTCAAGCTCATCCTGGGAAGTAACATTCTCGAGGCTTTCTTCATAATCAGTCTCCTCACCAATGGCAACAGCATCTACAGGGCCTTCAGCCCTATTTGGAACTTCATCAGTTACCTGCAAAGCTGCAAATTTATCTGTCAAAAAATCCCTTTGCCTTTTTCTTGACTGTACAAGCTCCTCATCGTCGTTATCACTTGTGAAATTTGCAGTAGGCAACCCTTCATCATCATCATCACTTGATTCAGCTACTTCCCAATCTAATCCAGTGATTGTGACATCACCTATGTCATCATCACTATGGTTAACTGCATCTGCGCTCCTCTCCTCTTCATCATGTCTATCCTGCCTTTCTTCGACCCTAACCTCAGTACTACCTTGAATACCATTTCCTTCTTGTTCTATTTGGGCGCTTTCTTCATCATCATCTTCATCCTCACTTTCATTGTACTCAACATATATTTTTACCTCTTCACCATGAAGATAATGGTATAGAATATCCCTAAAGCCATTATCGTTTTCCAAGGTTCGCAAACCATCTCTTAAACCTTTCCCAGGAATACAATACAGCAACTTCTGAACTTTACAAGGCAAATAAGTGAGTATATCCCTAACAAATCATATATAAGATGCCTTCTTATTGTCGACAAAAATGGTGCCCTCATTTCCACCCTCATACTCCCACTCATCCTCCCCAATTACAAATTCCCCAGCATAGCAAATTATGACAGCGACATAATCCTTGGCATGAGTCATTTCTGCACCAACAACAAGACAAAGAATAATTAGTTTTGGGACCACATCCACAAAGAACAATAGACAATCGCACAAGGGAGTCCCCCCACTCTCATAGACTTTATTAAATAGGTCCCCACACTGACAATATGCCCTTATATGACAGCCAAAAAAGAGGTCGACACTTTAATAATTTACCTTCCCTTCCCCTACAATATTAATAAAAAATAGAGGCCCCCACACTGAGAATATGCCCCTTCATGACAGCTAAGAGGTCGCCACTTTAATTATTTGCCTTGCCTTCCATTCCCTTAAAATATAAACCAAAAACAGAGATCCCCACAACAAGCACAGCCCAAGCAATTTTGTCTACTATCTTTTGCTAAACTAAACATGCGATGTGAGAATGTACATCCACTTAATCAAATCTATTTTTCCTGTGAAAACACATAGAATTTCATTAAAGCAAGCTTGATGTAAAATTATAGGGTAAAAGTTCTGTTTCTCATCCAGCCAAGAGGAGAAATCATACCCTAATCTATAATGTTTGGCCATTAATATATTGTGTCAAGAGGTCATTACACAATCCAAGCCCTAAATTTATCCATTGCACAATAGACTAATACTACATGTCAAAAGAGCTCATAGTTTATAAACTTTAAAATGAGGTACTTCCATGTGGTTTCAAATTTGTCCCTTGCAGGTGAACTTATATAAAGTATCAACACAAATTTTGCACTCCTCAATGCCCTGCATATATGTCGACTATCTGATTAGAAACAACAATCAGGAAAGAAGACTAAAAGAACGAAAAGATCATAATCAAAGGAACAAAAGCAGATTGATAGCAAAGTTGCATGCTCTTTGCAGAGCACTTAAAGGTCATTATTCCAGCCACCTGATTCAATAACTTTTCACTCAAACACATTAGTTCCTAGTTCCACATTAGTCAATATTTTGTCTCACTCGAGCCTCGACTACAGAAATCATCGACTGAGGCAAGCATCTCCACACAAGGGAGTAACCAAACAGAGCGCGCGCATTTCAACAGCATTTCCATCGTAGCCTTAATAAAATAATCGAGCGAGCTCTAATAAAATAATCGAGCCCTAATTTCATCACGAGGGAGGGGGAAAAGGGGCCTAACCTGGAGGAGCGACGATGGTGAGCAGGGATGACGACCAACGATGCTGAGTGGCTACGACAACCAACAACGGCGACCGATGACCACCTATGGGCGTGAACGGCGACGGAGAGAAGGGCTGCGACGGCGTGAACGGCAATGGAGAGAAGGGCGGCGACGACTGAGATCTAATGTGAACGCAGATGGGAAGGAACAGCGACGGCCAGGTGTGCTTAAGCCAAAATGACCTAAACGACGTTGTTTAACACCAACGAAAAACGATGTCGTTTAGGTCAGCTCACTCAGTGTGGGTGGACGACGTCGTTTTGTCATCCACGTGGGTTTTTTTTCTTTAAACGTTTGCCACCTCAGTAAAAGAAGTCGCCGGGAAACGCCACGTATGCAATTTGGCCGGATTTTGGCCGGATTGGCACTCAAGTGATCCATTTTGCTCCGATTTTGGCACTTAAGTGTACATTTCATAACTTTTGGCACTTAAGTGTCCCTTTGTGCCAACTTTTGGCACTCCAGGGGTCCGTGTCTCGAGAAAAACTGATAAACAGAGGGAATGGAGGGGTTGTCTTCACATCTAAAGGAACTATGGGAGGAATGGGAACTGCGAGTCCTGGTCCTTCTCAGCCTCACCGTCCAAATTGTGCTCATCGTCCTCGGGCATCACCGGAAGTACAGGCCCAACTTGTGGCTGCAGGCATTGGTTTGGTCACTCTACTTGTCGGCAGATGCAGTTGCGATCTACATGCTTGGGAAGATCGCGACCCGGCTCGCACAAATGCGGCGCGACCTCGGTGCCACTGCTGCCACTGCTGGGCTGGACCCAGATGCCCAAATGATTGCGTTCTGGACGCCATTCCTTCTGCTGCACCTGGGCGGTCCAGACACCATCATGGCCTACTCCCTTGAGGACAACGAGCTCTGGTTGAGGCATTTTCTCAGACTCGTCGTCCAAATGGTTGGGACACTGCTCATTTTCTTCCAGGCATTGACAGGCTCCGAACTCTCTGTGCTTTCACTTCTGATAATGGTCTCTGGCCTCATAAAGTACGGCGAGAGGGTTTATGCCCTCCGGGCCGCGAGCAGCGAACAGTTCAGGGACTCAACCCCAGACCCTCCTCTCCATTGCCCGAGGATCCTAGAGGAATATATGTTGAAGAAGGCCGAGGGCTATGACGTCACGCCGCACGTGGTAATCGAGGTGTACGAAGTGAACGCTGGACACAATTCGGAGGCAGACGGAAATCTTACGTCTTGTGAGGAAACGCTCTTACCCAGTAAATTGAAGAAGAAGAGGCAGGGTGGGGAACAGAGTAACTGCTGCAATGAATTGGAGGAGAAGCGCGAACAGGGCAAGCAAGATAATCGTGCAAACAAAAACGATATGAGCATGCGCAACCGGGCCGAGTTAACATTAGCCAAAGACCTGCTTGACACTTTCTGGCGCCTTTTCATGGATCTCGTGCTTAGCATTGAGGAACGTGACACTAGCCTTTCAATACTCAAGGATAAAAGTTTTCACGTGGTATTCAGAGTTATCGATATTGAACTGGGACTCATGTACGATTTGCTCTACACTAAGGCGATAGTGATCCAGAAACGGTGGGGCTTTACTCTTCGCACCGTGAGCATACTCCTCACCGTAATGGTCTTGGTGTTTTTTTCCTTGTCAGACAAGGACAAATACTCCACGTTCAATATCTGTGTGACCTTCTTGTTGCTCTCGGTCGCTGTTTTCCTTGAGATTTACGCATTATTCTATCTTCTCTTCTCCGACGAAGCTGCGTGTTGGCTGAAGGACCGCAATCCCGCCATTCTGGATTTCATCGAACAGTTACAACCGCTGTATAAGAGGCGCAGGTGGTCAGGTTCTATGGGGCAGTACAACCTGCTAAGCTTCGCCATCAAAGAGAAGCACCTTGCGTGCCATCAAATCCTACAGTTACTGCACGTCGACCAGAAGGTTCTGAAGTTCTTGTACTGGGGTAATGTGAAGGTAACGAACTTTCTGAAAGAACAGGTCATGAACTTTCTGAAAGAACAGGTCATTCAGCATCGGACGTTTCAAGGCCCGTCCGTATGGGACCACCGTGGACATCTCACGCTCAAAGGCGACAAATGGGACCAATTCAAATGGAGCATCGAGTTAGGCTTCGACCAGAGCATCCTTGCCTGGCACATTGCAACCGAACTCCTATGCCCCCCGGAAGCTCGGAAAATCCATCGCTACCTAGATGATCCTACTCTTGAAAAAATCCATTTGTATGTCGAAATGAGCAAGCAACTTTCTCGGTACATGGTGTATCTTTTGGTCATGTACCCCTTTCTCTTGCCAATCGGAGTTGGTCGCATCAAATTCCGAGACACGTACTTAGAGGCGAGGAATTTCATCTTGAGGTGGAGGCAATCAAGAAAAAGGAGCAGTCGAAAGCCGAGTCTGGTGGAGTCAAAAGACGGCCTGAAAAGAGCAAATCCAAAATACACAAAGCTTGCGAGGCGCTGCACGAATGTGTGGACCCGCAAGTAGCTCCGATTGTGGCAGAAGGAGATAAGAGCAAGTTCGCCCTGTACCACGGGCACCGGCTTGCGTGGCAGCTGGACAAGGAAATTCCCGATGAAGAGAAGAAATGGCACACAATAAGTCGTGTGTGGGTGGAGATGCTGGCTTACGCAGCGGTGAAGTGCAAGGGGCTTCACCATGCCCAGCAACTACGACAAGGCGGTGAGTTCCTCACTCATGTCTGGCTCCTCATGGCTCATTTCGGCTTGACTGATCACTTCCAAATACCGGAGGCCCCAGCAATCGCCGAGCTGCTGGTGAAGAAGGAGTGATTCATCATGCACTGACTCCCGGCAAACCATGTGTGACCTCTTAATGTGTGACATGTGTGACCTTTTCATGGCTCATTTAGGCTTTAACCAGTCACTTCTATATGTAACTTGCGTTAGCAGCATAAGCAAATTTGTCCTAAAATTAATCTCTGTTGAACTGGATCCTTACGAATGGGTTACTCTAATGGTAATATTCAGTTCATTTACCAAATTTGATGGGAAAACCGTAAGTTTTTGTGCTACGTTTGAACTCCTTGAACGTGTACGGTTGTAATCTTCTCTATCCATCTGCGGCCTTTTGAGCGCTCAAAATCTGCTCAGGACGAGGTTTTGCCTTTGTTTATCTAGTGCTTAGAAGCCACCTCCTTCGTTGGATCAAATTCTTCCATGTTTATCTTTCGGCAAAATACAACAGCTATATATGTTCAATGTTGAAAACTCCTTTTGATCAGACGTTCTTAACCCGAACATCTACAAAACCGAATATAATCACACAAATCAAATCAGAGCTATCACGGTACAAAATGTCTTCCAATCACAACAGGTTCACAAGGTCGACGACCCAAATGCACTTATCTCTCTCATATCTCACATAGAAACTCCACCACACTTACACACGGCATGATTTGTCTGCAAATTGAGAAGCCAATCTCGTCTTCACCAACCCAATTCCTCTAAGACATATTGTCCTTTTAACTGATTAATCAATGAAGAAAACAAAAAAGATTTTCCCATCTTAGGGAGAATTTTGGGAATCTCATTTTCCTCAAGTTGCCGTGATGTGATAGATCAAAAAATGAATGAGAGTCCTTAATTATTTATAGTTTGTCACTTTAGTGGGTTGCTTCCTTTAAAAAAAAAAGGCAAAACCAATACAACTAAGAACACAAGTATCCCATGATTAAAACTTTTTATTCTGTTTTAGATACACAAGTTAATATAAGACAACATATATTTGTTGACAGCTAAATTTTTGCATAATTTTTAGGGTTAATTTTTACCCAAAAAAAAAAAACACATGACATATAGTTTAGGAACATTTTTATTTTATTGGACCGACGGCGAGTGCAAAATTTTTCAAATATTCCGTTGGGATTTTCATATATTTAGGCAAATACACCGAGTGATGTATTTTTGATGGAAAGGAAATTCTCGAATGAAATATTGGAAAAAAACACAAAAAATATTGCGCGTGATGGAATGATATATTCAATAGTATTTTGCACGAGTAAAGTTGGCAATGAAATATACCACGGAGATACAATTTTTGGGTGTATAAAAGGAGTCGCGTACAGTGGGGAGCAAAGGAGGCCACACAATAGACACATACGGCCACAATTCTGAAAGGATTTTTTCGGGTGACAATACATTCAAAACACGGCACATTGAGAGAGAGGAAGAGGGAGGAGAAGTCGGTCGTCTTTCTTCCCCAGAGGACCGCGATTGGCTTCATCCATCTCCACAGCCCGACGTTGTGTTCTTGCTGCGAGCTTCACACCGACACTGCTGAGTCTTGCTGCCGGTCCACTACTTGTGCCGCTGCCCCAAGCCCGAATAGCTGCTGCTCGTGATCCACCTCCATCGCTGGGGACGATCGAGATTGTTGCCTCACCGCACTGCTGCTCTGATCATCATCCCGAGCCTTGTCCGTGACGAGTTATTGCTTGGTGATCCTTGCTGAGCTTCCATCCACGCCAGCCTCAAGGCGTCCTTACTACTCGTGCTGATTCGAGAAGACCCGTATTGTGACGACCGAGTTGCCCGTGACCTTGCACCAGAAAAATTGTAGCTGCTCCATCCTCCGTCGACGGCGTTGCTAGGCGTCACACCGAAAGCCTCTTGGTGCTTTTCGCATTAAATTTTTTGTGCCTCTGCAGGTTAAGAGGAGAACTTCAAACGTTGGTCAAAAAGCTCTAGTGGGAGTTATATTAAAATATAGTAAGGCAATCCGAAGAGGGGACGTCTTGCAAACAGGAAAGTCCACTTGAAGACTTTCGATTGTGTCTGACAAAATCAACGCAGCCCTCACTGAGCCAAGAGCCCTTTCCACGTCGAGTGCCGCGAGCGATTCTCCATTATCGTGAGCCAGCTACCGTGAAGCAAAGTTGATCGTGACTCCTACGATCTGATACCCGTCTAAACTAGGAAACAACAATCAAGGTAGGTAAAATTCCCATCTAAATTAATTCTTGAATATTTTGTTTGCTCAATTGAGGTATTGCATTCTTGATTAAACCCCCGAATGATGTTATCTTGTCTCATGTTCCCCGAATAGCCTTTTAAATTGGGAAATCTTCCTAAATTGGGAAATCTTCCTAATTTCGCAACGTACATATGATTGACGGTCCGATTTTATGCTCGAAATGCGACCCGCAATCGTACGGAAAAATCACCAATCCGATCTCACGCTCGAGATACGATTTATGATTTTATTTAAAAATTGGCCAATTCGATCTCATGCGCGAGATACGATTCGTCAATTTATTTCCCAAAATTAAATGGACATGGATAATATCTTGCTTGATTTTGTGCCGTGCTGTTCCTGATGCCTTTATTTGATTGCTCCCGTAAAATAAAAACCCAAAAATATTTGAGTTAGATTAGATGCATGTTAGGATATCACTTGTTTTAGGTTATTTTGCATGTCTAGAATAGGAAATTTATTTATTTCGAATTTCTTAAATAAAAATACCAAAAACATAAATTTAGGATGTTAGATTTCCGTTTCAGTAGTCTAAATTGCATGTTTAATTATTTGGCAATTATAAATTAAAAAAAAGGAAAAAGGAAAAACAAAAAATCATCATGCATATGTCATGTAGAGTTAGGATATATTTTGCACGTCATTGCATATTAGGATAAAAATTGCACTTAGTTTAATTTTAGATAATTTCTTAATTTATTATAAGTTTAGGTTTTATAAAATAGATTGCATTTTAGGATTATTTAGGTTAAGATAATATTTTAGTTTAAATTAGGATTTGGCTCAACCTAATTCCTAATATAAATTAAATATGATCTTAATCTAATTAGTCAATTTTGAAATTTTACCAAATTTCGAATTTCATGAAAATACAAAAATGCCTTAGGCTAAATTAGTTTCATTATTTAGGATAGAATGCATTCTTTTAGGAAAAAGAAAAAATGCCATATGCATGTCATTAGGGTTAGATTCATTGAGATGTATGTCATTTAGTATTTTTGCTAGGCCCATTTAATTAGAAATTACATGTCATTAGAATTAGGTCATTTAGTTAATATTGCATTGCATATTGCATGATTTTCATTAATTAAGTGAAAATAAAAATAAAAAAGAAATTGCGTGTTAATTAGAAACCATATCTAGGGTTGTTGATGTGGATTTTAATTTAACATTGCAGATGCTTTCGTTGCTTGGAGGTAAGTTTTTGCAATTTATTTATTGTTTATCTGGGTGTTAAATTGGTGGTTTGCGTACCCGTATGATCACCTTACATGTTAGGGAGATAGTTTAAAATCAATTCAAGCTGTCTGCAAAACATTTTTGTCAAAATAAAAAGAAATGGTACCGAAAGGGCGTTAGAGAAATCTAGCGTAACCAAGTCCCCGCACCCAAATCTTTGGTTCGTAGGAGTAAATCTCCCGTTACTTTACTTGGGTTTCTAATCGACCCACCAAAAATAGATTAGTGGCGACTCCTAGTTGAAAATCAATTGCATGTTAAGAACTTGAATCTAAGTCGCGAATTGGTATGGGCTTGGGAGAACCCGAGTTAAGTCTAAGCTTAACAATCCATTAGCCAAACCTTAGGTGGTTCATACCCCAAAAATTTGGTCATGACAATATTTATAAACACTTTAATGTCCGCATGAAATTCTAAAAATTAATTACTAGCTAGAGAGCCCTATTCTTCTAAGTCACTAAGTGATTTACTTCAGAACTTAGACAGCCCCTTCGAAGATTGAAACGGCCTTAGTTATTTCCCTTGAATTAGGTAGTTTAAAGTTAAGTGATGTCTTGCCCTTTAGTATGACGATATTACATCTATCATTCCATAATTTAAAAAGTTATACTTTATATCATTCATTGTTTGATTTGATCACTAATTTTTTGACTCAATAACAATTAATTTACTTAGTACTTTTATGATCATATATCAAGTTTCTTCTTCAATTTGTTTTCTATGTTTGGAAGCTAAACCTGTAATACAAACGTACGATGCTCGCTAATCTCTTCGGACACATACTTCAAGCCCCTTTCTTCAATTTGTAATTATACGGCCCGCAGGGTATTCTTCCTCCAATCAGCTACTTTATTTGACTCTCTGTTTAAATGGGTCGATTTTATAATCGTATAGCTCCCAAGAGCAGCTGGACTTCACGGATGGATTTCAGTCTTTGGCGTTGCGTATTTCCTGATGCCGTTGATATGCACCTTTTTTCATCTGCAAGTTGTTTATTTGGGGGCACTTGAAAAAAAAATTAGCAGCCACAAAAAACTTTCGATTTCTTATAGGAAAATGAGATCATTGCTAATCATCATCATCATCATCGCTCGACACTTATGTGATAATGCTAGTACGAACACCTAGGAGGGGTAAATAGGTGTTTAAAAAAATTTTAGTTAATAAAATAAATTTCGAACAAAGTCTGAAAACCAAACAAAGTGTGATACAACAAGTCACTCGACTGCTGATGAATGTTCAAAATCATTTAAGAGATGGAATTGCTTTTTGCAATACTTAAAAGAATGCAACAAATGTAAATAAATAAAGTTAAGCGAAAAGAAGATTGCACACGAAATTCATAGTGATTCGGCTTAAATCAAGTTTACGTCTACTCTCTACGCTGATAGCCTTCTGGCTAAAATTCACTAAAGTATCAATAGAGAAGTACAATTTTTTAGTACAAACACTTAGTGGGAGATTCATTTTCTCTCACTAAGTCACTATTCTTGTGATTTGCTCTCTTGAATACAATTTGTAAGCACTGCCCATGAAGAACAAGTAGTTGGAAAGACTTTAGACTTTTAAATTTCAATTTTCACGTCTCGACCTCAAATAGACTGAATGATCTTCTTAAATACTCCTCCACGCCTCACTAGCCGATAGCATTTTTCAAAGGAATTTCCTCCAATCAATTTGTTGGATATAATCGACTAAGGAAATCTTATAGGTGTTTGAAGATTGAGATGAAAATCCGTTGAATTAATATGAAAATCTATTAATTATGGTCACCCATATAATAAGAATCTAGGTTTCCATAAGTAGATACTTCCCAAAAAGGAATTTGTCTTCAAGATTGATTTCATCAATTTGTAATTGATTCCATCAACTTATCTATAGAAGGAAAGTGAGATTCTTCGCTAGAGAGCCAAATGTTGAAGAATAAATTCATAACATGTTCATTCTGAATCCTTGTTGCAAGATCAATAAATCTGAGTCTGATTTTATTTTTGTTCTGGACATGGTTTTAGTCTAGATTGCATCAGAATGGGAAAGACTTCTGGAATGAATATACTTTGGCAAAAGTCTGTGATATAATTTCAAAAGTATTATGTTCTTCAAAATAAGAATAAGAACTAGAAAGTTTTGTCAACTTCAAAATTTGGTAAGAGTGTTTTCAACATAATTAATATGAACCAATCCTTTGCTTCTTGAATATTCCAAAGTTTCAGCTATTTAGGCAGCACAAATCTGCCGATTACCAAACTAAGATGCGTTTGTTGGCTAGAAATCAGTGAGGAACGCTAAAAGATCATGCTTGGTCTGAGGACTATGTATGAAATTGCAATCGTCGTGACAATGAGCCGGCAAAGCTTTGGATTGCAAATTCCGGTGAACTTCAATCTCGCTCTACCGGATGGAAACAAGCAGGGGTGTATGAAAAGGTTGGATAGATTGAAAAAGGAGGAATGGATTGAAACTAGAATTGGCAAGTTTGAGACAACACGCATGACCGTCGCCGAGATGAGCTTTTCCCTCACGAGCATTGCAAGTCCAGCCTCTGCGTCAAAGGCGTTGTTTTCCAGCCAACCAACAGAGAATAAGCATCCAAAATAATGCGTCGATTGTGTGATTCAAGTGTCTGTATTGATTTCTTCTCTATGTATGCCGATTCATCGTTGTAACAGTGCTTTTAGCAAATTCATATCGATTGCAAAGTTTGACAGATTGAAAAAGAAAATATGTGTCAAAAGTTTCGCCTATCTGAAAGTTTCAGGCGGATAATGGATCTAATCTTTCAAGATGAAGTCAATTTTAGGCAATTTGTTTTAAATTATACATAAGTACGACCCGAATATGTATATTACTGAGTTCGTGGTAACTTAGAATACCATAAGGTATTAATCTCCGAACTTGTGCCTTTTTGCCATTCAAGTCCTTGTACTTGCACCGCTTTACTGATCAAGTCCCTCCAACTTAAAGAGCCCAGCAAAGAAAAAAAAAATCGCCACACCAGACTAAAAGCCATAAAGGCTGCACTCGAACCTCGTTCAAAACAAACACTACCGTCCAAGAAAAATTATCAAAGAAGTTCTAACTTTATCGTAATTATGTCAATTCAGTCTTAAATATTTTTTATTTTGTTAATCGAGTTTTAAACATTTTATATTTAAACAAATTAAAAATTAAAGGATCCATTGAAAAAAAAGAAAATTTCAAATAAAGGCTCGAAGTGCTATTGTTTTCTCAAATAAAGGTTCGAAGGAACTTTGTTTTAAATAAAAGTCTGAAGTTGCCATATAATTTCAAATAAGAGCATGAAATGGCCAAACCATCTCAAATAAAGACCTTTGGCCAGCTGATGACTATTCTGATAATCGGAGAAATGATATTTTGATAAAAAAAAAAAATTGTCACTATATTTTTTCTTTTCTTTTTTTTTTATTTTTCTTGTCTATTTTTTCTCTTCCCTTCCCCATCCATCGCCATCGATAGCTGGTGGAGACAAGGGTGGCCCTTGGTCTCAGGCAAGGGTGGCCCTTGCCAACCCAAGCGCCCTTGCCAAGGTCAAGTGAGTGTTGCCTCGCCTAGATTGGGTAGGACGAGGATGACCCTCGCTAGATCTGGTAAGGGCAACCCTCGCTTGACACCAACGAGGCCAACCCTTGCTTGCCTTGCCAGCCCAAGGGAGGGTGGCCTTCGCCAAAGGCCGCGAGGGCCAATCTCGTAGCTTTTGATGAGGGCTTACTGCCCACAATGAAAAAACAGAAAAATATAATAATAATAATAATAATAATAATAATAATAATAATAATAATAATAATAATAATAATAATAATTTTTAAAAAAATTGTAATATTATCCACGTAAGCAATCAAGCTCAACAATGATCACAGCCAAGAAATTTTGGAAGTTGACGAATGGTCTTCTTCATTTTGGCCTATGGTGCTGATGAGATTGCAGAAGCATTCCTTCTTAAATTAATCCCAGATCAGATGTGGGAATCGCCAAATGGTCGTTTCACCGGGGCGATCAATCAAGTTCAGCTCTTCTGTGCAGCGAACAGAGCACGTGCCTGGATAAAGATGACCAAGGATTTCAATTCATATTTGGATAGACGACATGTGTATTGAGAAATAGTTACATCCGAATTCATCAACGCGTCACTTACTCAATGGCGAATGTGTAAGTTGGCATTGGATATAATAAAAATACTTTAATTTAGTCGAACTTTTATGTCTTCAATTCGATTATGATATTTGGCAACTCAAAATTTTTATTTTGCCCAAATACATAAAGACATTGCTCTGTTTGAAATTGGTTATATTTTTTCGTTTATGCTTTTTTGTAAAAATAAAAATAAAATTGGCACACACATTTTAATCATTGTCTAATGCAAAACACCAAGAACTTTGATAAAGTTTTTGTATTGACATGTAGATCCGCATATCTTTTGGTCATAATTTTGAGGAAGTTTAAAAGAAATCAAGCAAATAAAAAGATATTAAATATGAAAGTGCTAGGCAATTTGGTGTTACGAAAGTAAACCGAAACTATTGTCCTTTCACTTCTCAATCAAAAGTCCTAGACCATGTATCTTTTGATTGCTTGTTCCTCAAAACCAAAGCTTGAGACACAAAATTGAGACGCTTATTCCTTTTCTGAGTTTATTAATCTATTTTCCTCATTTTCAGCATCTTCTCTGTTTAAAACCATGGCTGCCTCTGAAGTGGCGGTTTCACTAGCGATAGTCAGACTTCATGATCTTCTCTTCAAGTCCAAAGAGATCATCACCTATCAAAACT